>JAGDQP010000529.1:60598-156534 GCA_022664845.1 Lepisma saccharinum | reverse complement strand
TATATATATATATATATATATATATATATATATATATATATATATTTGTTTATATATATATATATATATATATATATATAAGCTATTATGCAACCAGAGGCATTTTAATCATACGCTACAATGCCATGTAGTTTTGCTAAGTATACTGTATACTGTAGTATGGTGTTCGTTCAATGTCCAAATCACATAACATCGTATTTTACGGAACATATTGTGAACAATCCCATTGCAAAATCAGACAACAATTGCTGAGACCCTATCAAATCCGGAAAGAATGGTTGCTGGCATTTCTTGTTTGACAACTTATGCAGGAACGCCTGCAACTGGACCTGAATCTCTTTCGCAGGTTGCGAAATCGTCGCAGTTGCAAGAGGAAGGGACTTGAGCTTGATAGTGAAATTATTGGTGTGTCTATGGTAAAATGCTGGAATTAAATGTTGGGTGGACTTTAAAAATTACGCGTTCTGCTGCAGAGATAATAATGTTTCTGACGAATTTATAGTGCTCTCCAGATAAGGTCGTAGCGAGTGCGCATAGCTGAAATACAGGACCGCACAATTGGTACATCTAACTTTGTTGACATGAGACCAGTCATAGTTCACCTTTCATGCGTGCTAACTTTCCTGCCAGATTCGACACTAGAGTAACTACAACATTTAGAACTACCACTAGCGCCTGCATTATGAAATCACCTGAAAAGTATTTAAAAGGTAATGCAAAGAACAATTGATATCACTGTCATGTAATATCTGGGAAGGCGAGGAACACTCTAAAAACATGCAAACATGAGGAGCTCAGAATTGTTATATTATTCCGAGTTATCCACTGGCAAAATAGCAGTAGGCGAAAAGAGAATGCTCATTTCGCCTAAAATGGCAAACATCTTGCAGCTGTTGATAATTACATCTGATAACTTGTTAGGCGAAACGAGTGTTAGATCACATGATTAGATCGTTTCAGAATATATTTCATTGTAATCTCATATACACAAAAAATTGTACATTCATCTCTATAGTTTACTAGAGTATATTCATTACGGACAGAAATAGTACAACGAATAGCGTGGTTAAATGAAATTATCTAATGTTATAGAAGCGTCTTGATTATTACATTAATTTAGCAATCGGTGACATCCAGGATATTAGATAGGAACGGCAGTTTTTAATCAATTATTAGATAACAGTCCTGACGCAAATACCATTCTAAATACTGGATTACCCCAAAAAGGTATAGCTTTTTAGTTACACTAATTTTTAATTTTAGTTTGTTTTATTTCTTATTTTAATTTTTGTATTCTTTTACCACCAGAGCCCGAAGAGCTTCTCAAGATGTTACTAGAACCACGGAACCCATTGTTCCCTGGATACGGTGAGTCAACAGCCTAGCACGATCTGCTGTCTTCATTTTCTTCATTGCTTGCTTGCCTAAAGGTGTCGGGCTGCTGACTAAAAGTTCCTCTTCAGTTTCACTAACATTATTGTAGTTAAGCTTTCTCCATTTCCATCACCAAACCATTTTGATTGTTTATAACTAAAACTGTGGTAACTTTGTATTGTATACAACACACATGTTTTACACCATTTCGGTTTACTTGGTGAAACATGTTTATCGACGTATCGGTGATGTTAATCAGTATGGGAGATAAATGCGTATTAACGGTAAAGGTTGCGGACGATGAGAGTAGTAGGTAAGTCAACCTAAATTGTTATATTATTGAACATTTGCTTTTGCATATAATATTTTACTTAGTAATTATATTATGCCTCACAATAAAGTTTTTATTTTTGTAGGTAGTAAAGTATTCATGGAATTACTACAATTATGGTTTTATTTTATCTACTCAGAATTTTCAGAGTCGCTTGGAACTATACTTTGATCTGTAATGTTATATATAAAGGAACAAACCACTACCTCCGAAATCCAGTTAGGAATAAATCAAAGGATACATTTCCTTAAATCTTATATTGCATAAATAGAAGAAATGCTTGTTAAGTACTATTTTCACGAGAACCATGAAAAGCAGCTGAAATACAGTTCATTGCTTCTTGCTGGTAACTTCCGATTGCATGAAGGAAATGTAGTGCTTTCGCATGTATTCCTCGATCATTTGCAGAACAGGGCTGCCAATCCTCTCTGAGCACTATAAATCTATAAATTATTAATCGAATATGTCACTTTTACGGTAGTCTGGTAATTAGATGGACTAGTTAGCCTCAATGTGACTTTAGAAGCTTGAAATCTCACGGCCGTTGTTCCACATGATTGAGTACCGGTATATAGATACTCTTACAACATGGTACAAAATCAGTCAACCAAAATAAATGCTTATTTTTTTTAAAGCATGATTATTTGTAAAGTATGCTAAAATGAATCAGTATACAAGTTACCGAAGGAAGTAGCTCTTCGGAAAACATGGTCACGGAAAATAAAACTAAACTATTGGATGCCATCTGATCGAAGTATTATTAATTTCTCCCATAGTGCACTAGCGAAATTGCATTGTATTATTGTGGTGTAAGATTAAAGAACAATATTTAAAGAAACGTTAAAAACAAAAAAAAAAAAAGGTCGTTGCATTATTCGACACATTGGAAGAATAACTTCGAATGTGAGGTGCGCTAGTTGGAGGTATACAATTGGAACTAGTTATTTCCTGAGTATTATTTTACATTTGCTTTATTTTATGAAATGCTGAGAGGAAATTGCAGATCCAATCACAGTATTTTCCAAAAATCAACGTTGTGTGATTTCTGCACAAATTGCTTACCAATTTTCTGTAAAATCTCCTATTTACTAAAACAAAAGTACTTGGTGATATTAACTCAATAGTTAATTGTAAGATATTTTAAAGAAATGGGAGATTTTCTCTGTGAATGGGGATTGCGATTCCCTTGACAAGTAGAAGAAGTTATTAGAAGTAACTTTGTTTATGTTTAGAAGTAACTTTGGCGTAAGCCGCGGAAGTAACTTTGTTTATGTTATTTTGGGATTCGGGCAACGTATTTCTGACCTTCTATAATACTGTTTTGATAATACTGTTCTTCAGTGGCGATTTAGTCCAGTCAGTAAGATGGTTGACTTCTAGCTAAAGAACTCGTGTTCAAATCTTCTTTGACTTCAATTTTGTTTCTTTTTCTGAAACCTGCAAAGTGGCGGTTTTTTACTAGACTAGTTACAAGGATTTTCCAGGTAGCTATAGTTGCCTAGATTTCTTCAGGAATATGTCAGAATTTTTTTTAACAGTGTATAAGGGTCTAATATTCATATAGGCATTCGCATTACCCTTCTCCTACGTAAACATTGAGCGAATGTCTTTAGGTATTATTCTTTTTCCTGCACTATAATAAGATTTTAGAGGCAGTAATACACAATTTGTGTACACGCAAAGAAAGCGAGATACTTGTGCGTACGGTAATTAGTCACAATAATGTTGTTCCTTAGCAAATATTTTCATTCGTTCCGTAACCTCGTCTCAACATTTCATCAAATTTACATTGCAAAAGAAGATATATCGTTAACCCTAAAAGTAGCCACGTCACATGGTGATAGGTATTGTAAGTCTAACTGTATAAAGTATACCAGGTGATTCAAAATTAATAGTGCAAAAAGAAACGTTAACTGTAACTGCTGTAATGAATCTATTGTGAAAATAACGATGTAACATGAAAGGTAAACTTTCCAAATTTTGTACGGATACTCACACTCACTCACAGATACTCACAGATATTCGATATATGGGCCCTATTTGTGACGTGGCAGATGTCCAGACGATAAGTTCTTGCCAAATTCGCAATTGCATTATTAATGGATAGGATTGGGTCACGTATCTGCTGCTGTAACTGCCTTAAGTCCAGTGGAAATGGGGGTACGTGCATCTTATCCTTCACATATCCCCAAAGAAAAAATGTCTCTGAACAATTGTTACTGTTGGAAGTTCTAGGACCACACAGTACGCCTTGTTCTGTCGCTGATGCCGCCATTTTGCACACTAGCGCTGCTAGTGGGCAATTGCGAAAATGGCGCGTGTTTCAGTGTTTCCGAATTAAACTTAGAGTTTTCCTTTCATGTTACAACGGTATTTCCACATTAAATTCATTACAGCAATCACAGCTAATGTTTCTTTTTCCACTATTCATTTTGAATAACCCGGTATAATAAGATAATATCTATAAAATACAAAATGAAACAGCAAAAAACTAGTTCTAATTTGATACTTCCATCCAGTGCACCCCGAATTCTCTGCCTTTCTTTCAGTGTCTACCTTGCATAATTAGAAGAACATTTTGGGCTCTAAATGTTTCTTTAAATCTCTATATTCAATGATAAAACAAAATAGTGTAATGCCATTCGATAAATAAATATTTGGAATGAAAATTAAAAGAAATCTTCATTGCAGCAATACTTTTCATATGTAAAACAAATTAGAGATGAAAATACAGTAGAATGGTCTATGGGTGTATACTGCCATCTACAATGAGCTTTCACTAAATGATCTTATTGCTAACGAAGTATTGTTTCTTCCGGTGGTTTATTTATCTCATTTTTGACGAATTATAAATTTTGGGATTTTGCTGTGCAAATGGCTGTTGTCATTGGAGCGCTTAAAGTAAGCATAGAAACAAAACCCCAATTCATCAAAATAGTCTCCAGCGGCTTCCATAAATTTCTACTGAACGGTCAAAATTGATGTCAACTTTTACAAAAATCCGACTCAGTTAATCGTAAGCAAGTTACGCAGAGTAGCCATATTGTCAAGTCATTATTACAAGTAAATGAAATAATTATCATATTACATGCGATTAGCGATGGAATTATTACATTCTCACCCGACAGTTCTTTCCGTCATATTCTCTTTATTTCCTCGCAGAAATTCTGAATTAGTTTATTCAGTTTGTTCTCATAGTTTGAGTAGTATTCTACAAAGAAAATCGGTGCTTTATATCTATGTGCTTCTAAGAACAAAAACAGAACTTTACTTATAATAATACAGTTCCTGTCCATAAGACTCGTAGGAAAGTCATGTCTGACGGCTGTTCTCTTCAGATCCTGTTAGTACATGTCTAAACAAGTGTAAATCAGAAGGGTAGACTTTTTGAATCATGGGCAGTATTTTTCTATGGGGGCGTAACCCTTTGAGGGCGGCTAATTTTTTTAGTCTTTGCCAACTTTTCTTAAAATTATTATAGCTTCGGCTGTAATTATAGGAGAACAATAAATCAGGGGCATTCTATTTCTAAATAGTCCTCGAATTAAACGAGGTATAGACCGCTAGCGTAACGATGCTGACATGGGAGGGAGAGAGGGCAGTCCTATTTTGGTTCATTTTTTATTTATTTTTTTATTCTCCTAGTGGGTTTCCTTATGACAGCCCGTGTGCAATTTGATTATAGAATATTGTGGATGGTGTCATATCCTTTCTTACGAAAGTGATGGTGAACATCAGAGATCCACGACGGGTAGGGAGGGGGAAGAATTTTAGAATTCTAAATATCTTTAATTATTCATTTTAGTTCTGGGAATCTACTGAAAAAATACCCCTGACAAAAAAAAAAAAAAAACTCCGATAAAAGTGATAGTGTGGCTACTCTTTACAAAAATAGTTTACATTACACCGTTTAGAGCCGGAGAAGTGCCCGCCATTTTGAAAAGCAGTTTTTTTTTTTTTTTTTTTGTATTTAAGTTATAAACGGTGGCTTGTACAGAAATTTTGCAGGAGTACAAAATTAAAAATCGTATCTTTTTCTTAGTTAACTATTACAATTTTCAGTCTAAAACGTACGATTTCAAAGTTATCACTGGTTTTAATATTGTAAATTTCAACTTTTAACGAGGAAACGAATTTGAAAGAAAGAGATTTATTTCATGATGTGGCAAAAATTTAAAAACACTCTGTTACTTCGAAAATTGGTGTAGGGAGTGAGTGAGACCAAATGTTGGATATCGGAGATCGAAGGATAGACTTCATGTTGTCCATCTTGAAAGCCGCCATCTTAAATTTGTGTTTAGAATTTAAGATGAAAATGGTATCATATCATATATATATCGTTTTAGGCCAGCTCGTTCCCAGAAGTTCAGATATGAAGTCGTTTTTCACCTACGTTTATTTGTTTAGGGTGTAGCGCTATCCCACATAGGAATTTTGATGTAAATTAAAGCTGCACCAATTTGACTTTGATAATTGTGACAACTTGATGAAAGCTTAACGAATCTAGACAAAAAGGTTTAAACACGGTAAAATCCAGCATCCTGGTTTACAAAAATCAAGCTTGAAATGGCCTTGGCAGAACAAGAAAAAACTAATGCACTTCTTTAAAAAAAATAAAAGTGGTTAGCCTGGTTGGGAATCGAACTTAGGAGCACTAGCACACCAATCTCATGCTGTAGTCACAAGGCTACTGAACCACTTGTCCTAGTTTGCTTTCCAAGTGCTCTTGCTACTTAGTTCATCAGACCGCAAGTAATGGCAGGTGTAAGAAAGGTGGCAGAGTAGTTAGCGAAACAGTCCTGGCACGTGATGGGACTTCATCGATTCGAGACAGCAAAAGTGCATGGAAACAAGATTCAAATGAATTTCAAGTTTGACGAGCTTCCTTGCGTAACTGCTAGTTTTAACTATAGCTATAGGTTAGTTATAACAACCAGCGACATTGCTCTTAGAACAAGTCACTTAGGTTGTTCCACCTTTGTTTAATGCTTGTTTATTAATTTCAACACTATCAAGATTTTCGAACTGAAAGCAAATGACTGACAAACTTGTTGCAAGCTAGCATGTTATCTGAGTGACGAAAGATAACGGTTTGTAATTCTGTTGTTGCAGGTAGGCGTAATTCAGCATGGCGCTAACCCTTCATGAGTGGATCGAGATTGTGCTCATGGGTGGTGTCGCAGTACCAGGGTGATTGCAGCTGAGTTCAGTGCGCATCATTCGCAGAGAGGAGACAAAGCGCACGCTACCGTGATGAGATATTGAAATTTTAAGGAAGTGGGAACTGTGCACAACAGGGGACGTAGTGAGCGACCAAGGACCGCAACTGACAAGAACTTGAACAGGGAACTAGTTGCAATCACTGTAAAGAGCCCCACACGCAGCGCTAGACGATTGCAGGCGATATAAGCTGCTTTCAGTAAGAAGTCCGTATTTCTGGTTCTGTATGAGAACAAGTGGCGTGGCATCTGTATAAACTGTAAATAAATAAAAAATACTAACGAGGAAACATTCCCAACAGATCAGCCGATATTTACATGAAATATGTTTTTTCTCACTAGGTTTTAACTTGTAATTCACGAAAATAACCCTACGAAAATATATAGTCTATGGATGTCATTTTAGTACATTACAGGTTAAAACCTAATGAGAAAAAATATTTCATATAAATATCGGCTGTTGAGTTGGGAATGTTCCCTCGTAAGTGGCGATGGCCTAGACAGGCGAATTTAGTCAGCACAATAGACTCAAGCGGTGCAGTGAGGATCCAATCCTTTGCGTGAATTGTCTAGCGATGAGGTCCTGATCTGGATCCATGCTAAAGACAATAAACAGAACAATCATTTTTGATCTGATGCCAACCCATCATGGTTAGGATGTGGGAGCATGGTAATGAGACATACGAATTGAACGGCCTTTGTTCATCCATGACAGTTTGACTGGTAAGCGATATCTAGACATACCACCGATTAAAAGTCGCCGTCTTGGATTTGGGTCGAGAATTTTAAAAGGGGAACGGTGTCACATGACATTGTTTAGACTAACTTGTTCCCAAAAGTTAAAATGTAAATGGCAACCTTTTAATCTACTTTTATGAGCACGAAATAGAGACCCTCAAAAATAATATTTGACTCCCTTCATTAGGTGTTCTACGTGTCGGTTACACTCTGCGTCATTTTTAATCCTAATGGGTCCTGCGTAACATATCGTACTTAACGGCGACTAATCTATTCTGGATCCGCTGCTGGAGATGGTGTAGGTTGTTGAACTTTTCGCGATACACCATGTTTTCAGATAGCTCCAGAGATCATATGAACAAGGAAGCTACCTGATGAGCTCGCGCTGACCGATCGAACATTCCGGAAATTGAAGATCCAAACCTCTGCAGAGTAGTGCAGGAACGCGAAAAAGGGGAAAACTCCCTTCAGGATTTAGCAGTGAGAGGAACACGTTTTTGCAAAGGATGTTCAGATATTGTTCACCAGTCAATTTACCATGGATGAGCACCACACCTTGACCTTTCCCCAATTCGTGTGCCCCATATCATACACCACACCATGACCTTGCTCTCGCAACCTGCTGTACGTCGTATCAGATGTCGATGATGAGTTGACATCAGATCCTTAACGATAATTCCGTTTGTTACCTCATCGCTAAAGCACTCACTCAAAAGAAACATTGCATCGATTCTGGCGTCCACACTGTCTGGCTTATCCTCACTTAGGTGTTTTTTGCATTGCTGCTTATATGATGCCATCTGTTTTCATCTAGAACATGTAATACGCACCTTTGACTGACAGCTTCTATCGCCAGTAATTCTTCACAATGTTGTCACAAATGCTCTTGCCGTGGTCTCGCCGGTCGCCGACCTTGGTCATCCACTGCGTTCCCTGTCGCGCACAGATCTCTATCCTCAAATTTCTTCAATACCTCAATACGATTACGTGTGCTCTGTCTCTCCTCTGAGGATGACGGTCGCTGAACTCATCTGCAATTACCATGATACTGCGACCACCACTCACCAGCTCAATCTCGATCTGTTCGTGAAAGGTTAGTGCGATGCCGAATCGCCCGCAACGACACAATGCCAAACCATTCCCCTTCGTCAAGTCCGAGACTTCATAGCCCCTATTACCTAAACAAATAAACGTAGGTGAAAGACGACTTCATATTTGAACTTTTGGGAACGAGCTTCCCTAAGACGATATGCCAAATGATGTCATTTCCATTTTAAATTCTTAACATTAATCCAAGATGGCGACTTTCAAGATGGACGAATGAAGTCCGTCCTTCCATCTCCGATATCCAACATTAGGTTTCACTCCCTATAGCAATTTTCGAAGTAAAAGGGTGTTTCAAACTTTTTGCCACAACCTGAAACTAAAAAATCTATTTCTTTCAAATCAATTTCCTCGTTAAAAGTTGCATTTACAACATTAAAACCTGTGATAACTTTGTAATCGTACGTTCTAGCATGAAAATTGTAATAGTTATTCAGAAAGAAAAATTACGACCTTTCATTTTGTACTCCTGCAAAATTTCTGTAAGAACTACAGTTTATGAATTAAATGGAAAAAACTTCCTTCTGTCGCCATATTTTCAAAATGTCGTACAGTTCTCGCGCTCTAAACGGTGTAATGTAAACTATTTTTGTAAAGAGTAGCCACACTATCACTTTTATCGGATTTTTTTTTGTCAGGGACTCAGGGGTATTTTTTAGTAGATTCCCTGGTTCAGAACGAGTAAATAAAGATATTTAGAATTCTAAAATTCCCGCTCCCCATCGCACGATTCTGGTGTCCGCCATCACTTTCGTAAGGAAGAAAATGACACATACCACAATATTCTATCATCGAATTGCACACGGACTGTCATAAGGAAACCCACTAGAATAAATAACAATTTTCAAAGAAATCTAAAATAGGACTTTGCCTCTTCTCCCTCCCATGTTTGCATCGTTACGCTAGCGTTTTATACTTCATTTTATTTCGTGGACTACTTCAAAAGAAGATAGCCCTCATTACAGTTATTCTGCTGAGAGTGAAATGAAGTATGAATGAGGTCATCCTTTACTACAGACAATTAATCTACACTTGGGAGAAAAGTGGAAATTCACATTGGAAGAGTGGGAAACCCGCTTTAGTTTGGAAGACAGAAGAAATTGGTTTAATGAGCCAAAATTGCTGCGTTGGAGCAATCAACAAGGCTCCAAAAACGAAACTCCTGTTCCCTAGAGGCAAAGAACACTCCAAAGGGTAAGGCAGACAAGGCCACAAAGACGTTCCAGAAGGGATACCATAGAAGACCTCTTGGCAATCTTGAAAATCCACAGGATGTTAAACTGCAACAAACCACTGGTCAGGACCAACAAAATATTTTGAAAAGCGAAAACTGTCTACAGCCAAAAGAAAACTTGTGATAGATAAAAGCTATTGCAAACCAACAACTCCTACACGTTGCATAGAAGAAGAAGCTGACCCACAAGCAAGATAATCAAAATGTATGAATCCTTCATATATATCGTGTCAAAGATGAATTTGACTACACACATAATAGAACTCTTGACGAAAATACTTTCGTTCTTCTCCACACCTAAACCGATTACTTTTGCCCTCATAAAGGCCGTGAAACATTTCAGGCGGAACCTGGCAAGGCATTACCTGATGGCACTATAGTAGTGTACTTTACAGTTCGTATTACGAAACCACAACCCTTTGCTAATTGTTTGTACAACACAAATCTGTACTACCGCTAATTGTTTTGCTATATAAAAACATTACGGAGATTGACAGCTGACACGCCCCCAACCACGCCCTTTTGCTAATCATTTTTGCGACGCAGAAACTTATAGCGGATCCCTCCAGGCACATATGCACTCAAAAATTAGGAACGAATTTCACGCCCCTTTTCTTGTAGAAAAAATATAATTGGAAAACTCCTTCTGCTACCACCACCTTGTTTTACTCCGTTCACTTGAGCCCACTCACCTTGATGATCACCGAATTTCGTATAGCCCCTGCTGCAACAAGTTAATTTTGCTGATGAGAAAAAAGAAAGTTAAAAGGCAGACACAGCATGTAGACAGAGAAGTCTCTGATATTGGAAGTTGAAGATCAAAAATGAATAATTTAAAAAAACGAATGAGAAATGAAATTGTTATATTTAATTGAGAATTACCAAATTGACATAAATATAATTGTTTTGCTAACTTTTCTGTAAGAAAAGAAGGGACAGAGATTTCCTTGCGTTGTGGTAGATTCTTCGCCTAAAGTTTAACCTACCCCAAATCTTAGATTTTTTTGCGTTGTGATAGATCCATTCTTTAAAGTCTAACCTACGCCAACTGCTAGATTTCTTGCATTATGGTACATCCTTCGCCTAAAGTTTAACCTACCCCAACTATTAGATATTCTTGTGTGGCAGAACATTAGACGTATTCCCTATAGGTATGTATGTTTTAGATTGATCTACGAAATACTGAAATGATTAACTGTTGAATGGTAAGGGTGTATTAACAACCATGAATTAAAATAATTAATACAGGTACAGCTGAAAATCCATTAAATTTGCTTTGGTCCATTGTACTATAATACAACACCATAAAGACAGGATGTCTTTTAAAGTTTAAACTAACATTTGACGTAACTAATTAAAAATAATAACAGCACTTAAGCACAAGCCTATGATTTATCAACTTGCAACTACTTTCCCTGTTATGACATAGAGCCATTTAGTTAATAACAAGGTAGTATTAATGAAGATGATAAAAATGAACATGAACGGCGTCGATATGAACGGAACGTAGAAACTTGATGGGTGAAATAAAAATGAATGAATTTATATTTCACATCAGAAGGGTGAATACAAATATTCACACAGATGGAAATTGAGTATTTAATTTTAGTAACTGTTTGGCAAAATAAAATACTGATGACATGTATCTAGCTAGACTGGAGATAACAAAGTGCACATTTTATTTCATTTTGGAAACTTTACTGAACAATAAAAGAAACGATGTTAAAGTTTTTATTATAAGGATATACTTATTTGTCGAAAGCGTAATGATTAAGTTTATTAGAACTAGTTGGTTACTGAACTAAAATGTAAAACGATAGTAGAATTAGACACTTGTAGGAAGAGGTCAACAATCAACTGTGACTTTGCTTAAATCGAAGTATTTAACTGTTTCATGTTTTCCATTTGTAGACCATTTAAATAAAAATAAAGCAATGTAATTAAACTTAATGATTCTTGTATGCAGACACCCTGTAGATTTAAACATTTTTAAATCATTGCATACATGTATTCGACTACTTCACAGATAATTGATGATCTATTTTAAGATACTGCTTATGCTTTTGCATAGTATGAGGATCTGTATTCTCTAGCCATGTGACACTCAACGGATAGCAGCTTCGATTCCCCTTGTGAGAACATGCTTACTCCATACTTTAAACAGTTATTGAACAGATATACCCAAAACTTTGCTTGCATCTATAAGAAATAGACTTAATAATGATGCAAGGTACTGACAAATAGAAAACCTGATATAGTAAATAGCTTTTGCATTTTGAAATGATGTGTAATCTAACGTATAATGGCATTGCATTTATTTTGTATCTGTAATAAGTCTCAAGGAAGTGATCAAGTATACATAAACGTGAAAGCGTAAAGAACAAACGTACAAATTTAATATCTCTTTGATTTTAATATTTACGAATAGAGACTGTCATGGGACTTTCCAATTATAGTAAAATTAAATCAGATCAGTATCCTAGGAACAAATCACTAACAAGAAATGTTTACAGTATATAATTATACATGTCCTTAGCGTTTGTTGGACCAAGATTTTCCTAGTTTTATGTTACGTTTCATGTTAAAATTTATTTGTAGCTCATGAAAATGTTTTCGTTGCATTGCATATTACTCTTTTGATAAAAATGTTTTGTTCCAATATCGTACATGAAATCTTTTTTGTACAATGTAACTTTATTTTGAAAACAGTTTTGCAAAAGAAAAAGTTTTTGTGTCGCACTACATGTCAATGTTTGTTGTTACATTACATGATTTTTTGTTTTTTGTTTCCGTAAAAGTAATTGCAACCTTTGTTGCAGGAATGTTTTGTTTGTGTATTCTTGAAACCATTTTTTAAATACATGTTTTAGTTTTGTGATTACACTGATGGTTTTGGAAATTCTTTCTTTGTCATAACTTAAAATGTTACATTAGACAATCACGAAACAAATTATTATTCTTATTCTTAATTGTGTATGTTATCCGTAACTCGGCTTGTGTTTGTTATCCGTTACTTCCAGTTTACCTTTTGAAACAGTCAATCTGTAAATTTCCCGTAACTGTTGCACAAAAAAAATCTAAAAATCGATATGAGAAATATTAGTGTGACTGACATCGGATGGAGTGGTCGTTTTGCCTGCGAACTTTAATATAGCAACGTCCCGTCAAGTATTTCCTAAAAAAAATATTAGATAAAACCAATACGTAGCTGTTCTGCGCAGGTTACGTCTTTTGTTATGACCTGACAGGTCGCTTAATGACAAGTATTATATAAGATACCATTCTTGAAATTCAGAATTGTAAATGTATTTCAAAAAGTAATTGTGATATTTTATTTTACATAAGAAACACAATTTGTAGTAAAAATATTTCATAGAGTTAGTTATGAGTTTGACACGACATGGTTTCTATATAGTGTTAATAACGTCAGATTCAATGGTCAACTATAATTACAAGTACGTTTCCTAGCATAGGTCTTTTCCTGAAGTATTAAATACGTGCAATATGCCACTTTAAACGAAACTTTTTCATATGAGTGGTCTCTTAATGTAATATTTCCAGAGTTTCCTTAAACATATTATCAAGAAGACGTCATTATAATTAAAAGGAAGATTTTTTCTCTTAAAAACTTTTAGAAGATGTCTTCTCGTAAAGTAAAACATGATACTTTTCTATTTCTGCGTTCAAAGTTTTATTTCTGTTCGAAATAAATGGCAGTTCCCCCTTTTTCTTTGTACTTGTTTCATTACTCTCATAAATATCTTTGTTTCTGTATGTCAAGAAACTGCAATGTTTATGTTTAACGTCTTATTTTGTATTGCATCTTTTTGTCTTCACATTCTTACTTAGTAATATTGTAAAACAATACAACGTGACAAGATTTGTTATTACATCATAACAAAGTCAATGATTGAGTACAATGAATATGACAATGAATGTAGTTACGTGAAAACGGGACACAACAATGTGTGTCCTTCGTGTCACTAACAATCTACCATTGTTACTATAGGAACAATCATGTTAGGTTTGGTTATTGCAGAGGAAACATGAAATACATACGGACAATGATAGATATTTTTAAGTTATATGATTGCCAGCAAACTTTTATGGTGCTCCAAACAAGGGCGGTGTAGGAAAGACATTCCCTAAAAGTAGTAGTAATAGTAGTAGTTATTGTAGTAGTGGTTGTGCACTCGGAGTTCTTTTCTTTAAGTAAACAACGTCAGTTTTTAAATTCATCTATTCCTATTTGTAAATAGAAGATAACATGATGGAACTTGAATGTGCCTATTTTTGTTTCACATATCAGTGCTGTTACCTAGCCATAATTTACATTTGTTTTAAGTACTCAACTTTTCAATCAAACAAGATGACGATTTCGTCTGCACAATCTAACAAGCGAGTAGTTATGGAAGCATTACTTCAACTCATTCGTAGAATATCATTCAAAGTGTGAAATGTTGTAGTTCTTAACCATCTATATTTGTAATTATGACACAAAAACTACTTTCAGTTTACTATTGATAACAAACTAGAAAAAACTTTGTCCTAGAAACGCTAAGGATATATATACTGTAAACATTTCGTGTTATTGATTTGTTCCTAGGATACTGATCTGATTTAATTTTACTATAGTTGGATAGTCTCTATGATAGTCTCTATTCGTAAATATTAAATAAAAAAATATATTAAATTTTTGCGTTTGTTCTTTACACTTTTACGTTTTTGTATAGCTGATCCCTTCCTTGAGCCTCATTACAGATACAAAATAAATGCAATGCCATTATACGTTAGATTACACATCATTTCAAAATGCAAAAGCTATTTACTATATCAGGTTTTCTATTTGTCAGTACCTTGCATCATTATTAAGTCTATTTCTTATAGATGCAAGCAAAGTTTTGGGTATATCTGTTCAATAACTGTTTAAAGTATGGAGTAAGCATGTTCTCACAAGGGGAATCGAAGCTGCTATCCGTTGAGTGTCACATGGCTAGAGAATACAGATCCTCATACTATGCAAAAGCATAAGCAGTATCTTAAAATAGATCATCAATTATCTGTGAAGTAGTCGAATACATGTATGCAATGATTTAAAAATGTTTAAATCTACAGGGTGTCTGCATACAAGAATCATTAAGTTTAATTACATTGCTTTATTTTTATTTAAATGGTCTACAAATGGAAAACATGAAACAGTTAAATACTTCGATTTAAGCAAAGTCACAGTTGATTGTTGACCTCTTCCTACAAGTGTCTAATTCTACTATCGTTTTACATTTTAGTTCAGTAACCAACTAGTTCTAATAAACTTAATCATTACGCTTTCGACAAATAAGTATATCCTTATAATAAAAACTTTAACATCGTTTCTTTTATTGTTCAGTAAAGTTTCCAAAATGAAATAAAATGTGCACTTTGTTATCTCCAGTCTAGCTAGATACATGTCATCAGTATTTTATTTTGCCAAACAGTTACTAAAATTAAATACTCAATTTCCATCTGTGTGAATATTTGTATTCACCCTTCTGATGTGAAATATAAATTCATTCATTTTTATTTCACCCATCAAGTTTCTACGTCCCGTTCATATCGACGCCGTTCATGTTCATTTTTATCATCTTCATTAATACTACCTTGTTATTAACTAAATGGCTCTATGTCATAACAGGGAAAGTAGTTGCAAGTTGATAAATCATAGGCTTGTGCTTAAGTGCTGTTATTTTTATTTTTAATTAGTTACGTCAAATGTTAGTTTAAACTTTAAAAGACATCCTGTCTTTATGGTGTTGTATTATAGTACAATGGACCAAAGCAAATTTAATGGATTTTCAGCTGTACCTGTATTAATTATTTTAATTCATGTTTGTTAATACACCCTTACCATTCCGTCAACAGTTTATCATTTCAGTATTTTCCATATTTCGTAGATCAATCTAAAACATACATACCTATAGGGAATACATCTAATGTTCAATTTGTGTCATATAAACGCATTATATCAAAGTTCTATTGATTGTTCGTCTCCATTCAAGTTCGGGTAATAATTTCACATGTTCACACTAAGAGTTTGAATAAAGTTAAACTGATTGCTGTCAAATAAGCGATTCCTTATATGAAAAGCTTCAATAATTTTTTATAAGCTCAAGAAAGTCAATTTCTTATCATATATATTTAGTAAGGGATTACTACCTTTGTTTTGATATTCTATCTTTGGGTATGTAATAAAGCATATCATGCTTCCTTTGTATTTCATAGTATCTAATAGCTTCTTTCATTATAAAAAGTTACGTCAATGTATAAATATCTTTTGAATTTCACTCCCTGCTAGGGGTTCTCCATGTCCACTTAACCTGAAGGTAATATCGAGGATCAAAGTTACTATACTGGTCCGATAAAAGTGTTGTATGTTTTAGTAAGACATTTTTATCACTAGTTCTGAGCAATGAGCCTTAGCAAATGAACTGAGAGTAACAGCAAGCAATTAATTCTGGGCTATAGGTAACCAACTTTGGTTAACTGTTGTTTGAGTTGTATACTCAAGTGTTAAGATTAGCTATTAAGGGTAAAGGTACAGTAGCTTGACAATAGCCTTAAACAAGGGGAACTGATATCTAAAGTCACATTTATTTAATAATCAATATTTTAATACATTTTTAAATATGAAGCAATGTTGTACTTCACATATGCAATATTAAACAACAATCTTGAAATATTACCATGTTTTTCAAGTTCTACTAGTTTTCGTTTTCTGGTCAGTTGATTTATCTTTAAACAATGACAATGTTCTAAATAGTCTTTATACTTCCAACACCCTTTAAATTACAATACAATAACAGCGTTAGGACAAACCACCTCTGTTATCTATTATTATCTCGGTGAGTTGAGCGATAAGATTACTCCAGACTGGCAAATGTGTATTTTCGTTAGGGCTGGAGCAAAGTATTAGGCCTATCAAATAAAACAAATAGTTACAAGTAAAATTGAAGATGTAATTAAAATTCAAGGAATTGCCTTGAATCAACGAAGGTATAAGGACATAACTTTTCATTCTTATTCTTAATACAATGTTCAGTCTGGTTTTCTAAATAAAGTTAATTACAATGTTTGTACACGTTAGTGATTTTGTTTAAGAAACAAGTTATACAGTTCTGTTTGTTACTAATTGCTCACAAAACAATGAGTTCAGTCCTGCAATGTACACTACAATATTTCACACAACGCTGTTTGATTCAATAAAAATACTTTATGAGTTCACTTTTTCATTACAATATTCTTTCAGTCTATCAAAAGACAAAACAAAGTATCCTAAAAGTTAAACAACATTATTTTCTACAGCTCTGTTTAATTCAATCTAAATACTTTGTATGAGTTGACTTCTTTCTGTATCATTCTTGTTTTCTTGTATTACTTGTTTGCAATTACAATATTTTTAAGTCACTTCACTGTTTCTCTATAACTTGCTTTCAACTACAATCGGTTATAGCATTTGGCTTTTTTTGTAAATCTTGTTTGCAATTACAATATTTTTAAGTCACTTCACTGTTTTTCTATCATTTGTCTGCAAATAATTAAGAAAAAGCAGCACTGTTCATTCTCTGTAATCGCAACAAAACCAAAACTATGATTACTTGTGAAATAGTTTGTACATATATTTTCATGATTCAAGTAGAACAGATTCTTCAATGCAATCATTACGTTTTATATTTCGATATCCTTAAAGACAGAAAGTAGAACAACCATGAATCCAGTCCTTCATCCACAAAATGTCTGCAATTTCTCCAAGTACTCATTATTTCTATATAGGTAGACAAAAACTTTGTGAGTGTACTGCTATTACCTGGATACATCTCTAAAAATATTTCATAAATTTCCTTACAAGAGCTATAATACAGTAAAGTTTTCCGTATTTATTTAATTCATTTGTTTTCATACCGATCCGTAGATGGCTTCAACAAATACTTTATCTAGCAGAAACAAGTGTGTTAGATATTAAATGAATCCAACTTCCAAACACTTCCGATCATAAAATGGCTATTCCGCATGTCATTAGTGTGCTATTTTATTGATCTTTAGTCTAAACTATCATACCAGTACAATATTATTAAATTACTCCAAGTTTGTAATATTTTATGTCATTAAAAGCATTGCATGTTATACGTCATTACCCTCAAAACACAAATCGATTAATTCTATAAAAACTTTGTTCAAGTGTCGTCCGTTCCCGTCTGCATGATAAAATTTCATTTGTGGTCTATATTAAACTGCTGTATAATTTTTATTGTGTACAACAAGTGTTATTCAATTTCTCTATGTTTTTATGTATAAATTTTATGTCAAAGTTCTTAAATATTTGCTCGTAATTCCAGTCCAAATTCATAATAAAAACACTACATATTCAATTCCTGATAAATACAATAACGGTCAATTGTGTGTTAGCTGTAAATCAAAGAAGTAATGCTTCGATTCAAAAGTCAATCCAATATTAAGACCATTTCCTAGCTTCATAAACAAGTATATGCCACATTAGTTTCAATAAAATACAACAAACGGCCTAGTAGACGTCCAATTGGGTGTTAGCAGTAACTCAACGGAAGCCATGCTTTAATTCGAATGTCAAACGAAAAATAAGTGCATTTCCTAGCTTCAGGAACCATTATATGCCACATTAGTTTCAATAAGATACAACAAATGGCCTAGTAAACGTCCAAATAGGTGTTAGCCGTAAGTCAAAGAAAGCCATGCTTCAGAGCACAATAAGCGGGTTGAAATGTCAGAGCACAATAAGCGGGTTTCGTAGCTTCACAAACCCATAAATGTTACATTAGTTTCAATAAGATACAAAAACGACCCAATAGACGGTCAAATGTGCGTTAGCAGTAACTAAATGAAGCGTTGCTTCAATTCAAAAGTCAAACTAAAATAATCGCATTTCCTAGCCTCACAAACCGATAGATGCTACACTAACGTTCACCTGCATGTTTACGTCCTGGTATGTCGGTCCAACGCAGAATTATGTCACGGTACAACGTTCCACCTCGGAAATATGTCATGGGACTAGGTTCCGGCGCCAGCATTATAGATAAAACAAACAACTAAAGTCTATATTCTTCTCTTCACATATGTATTTATCAGTCAGCATAAGTAAAATGTTTCAATACCAGTCCAAGTATAATCGCCTGTAGCCATCACCACTATACCACAACAACCTCAAGGTTAAACTTTAGACGATGCATCTACCACAACACAGAAAATATCTAAGAGGTCGAGTAGGTTAAACTTTAGGCAAAGGATCTATCACAACAAAGGAAATCTAAGAGTTGAAGTAGGTTAAACTTTAGACGATGCATCTACCACGACGCAGAAAATATCTAAAAGGTCGAGTAGGTTAAACTTTAGGATCTACCACAATGCAAGAAATCTAACAGTTAGCGTAGTTTAATCTTTAGGCAAAGGATCTACCACACCGCAAGGAAGTCTAAGAGTTGGAGTAGGTTAAACTTTAGGCGAAGGATGTACCATAATGCAAGAAATCTAGCAGTTGGCGTAGGTTAAACTTCAAAGAATGGATCTATCACGACGCAAAAAAATCTAAGAGTTGGGGTAGGTTAAACTTTAGGCGAAGGATATACCACGACGCAAGAAAATCTCTGTCCCTTCTTTTCTTACAGGAAAGTTAGCAAAACAATTATATTTATGTCAATTAGGTAATTCTCAATAAAACATAATCATTTCGTTTCTCATTCGGTTTTTTTAAATTATTCATTTTTGATCTTCAGCTTCCAATATCAGAGACTTCTCTGTCTACCTTTTTTCTTTCTTTTTTCTCATCAGCAAAATTAACTTGTTGCTGCAGGGGTTATACGAAATTCGGTAATCATCAAGGTGGGTGGACTCAAGTGAATGGGGTAAAAGAAGGTTTAGGAAGCAGAAGGGTCCCTATTTTTTGTGTGCATATATGTCTGGATGTATCCGCTATAAGTTTCTGTGTCGCAAAAACGATTAGCGAAAGGGCGTGGTTGGGGGCGTGTCAGCTGTCAATCTCCGTAATACGTTTTTATGTAGCAAAGACAATTAACGGTAGTACGGATTTGTGTGGTACAAACAATTAGCAAAGGGGCGTGGTTTCGTATTACGAATCGTAAAGTACACTACTCACTATGTGAGATAAAAATACATTTACCGAAATACAGAATGCCCCTCCCAAAATGAAAGTGATATGGAACCAGACATATTACATCATTGTTTACAAGAGCATGCTGGTCATTAAAGGAGAAGATGATAGAGCTGCTTAAAAGTTGGACAAAAGCAAACCTGACCCCACAAGAGAAACGTGAAATAAATAAACTAAAATTAAGGATTTTCCCACAGACAAATATTCGAAAGATTTTGATTTGTGCTATCCTGGGTTAAATCAAAGCCGCTTTACTTTTCCGTTTCTCTGTAACTTTTCCTTAATAATGCCTTATCGGCGAAAGGTATGTGCGATTTATGGGCCGATGTAATGCGATATAAATACAGGGTGTCGCAAAACAACACCGAAAAGCCTACATCACGAATTTCTGACATGAGAATAAGAAAAAGACAGTATAGACCATCGAGGGTGCACAAATGCTTTGTTTCGGCACCATAGGCTCGCGAAAGTGTGGGACAATGAACTCTAAAGTTTGATAATTCCAATACCATTAACAGTGGAACTGAGGTGGCATGGTGGCTACAGGCCTGCAATTGGAGCATTGAGAGATCAGTTGAAAGTTTGCGAGCTCACGATTGTACATTATGAGGAAATTGCCTTAAAAATTCAGGGTAATTCAAAACTATTCTTTGACTTTTCAAAAGCTGTTAGTAAAATTCATAAAATCAAAAAAAGAAAAGTAAAGTTTCCCTATTCAACAGCAGTATTTGTTTGAAATGTGTTGATGTATTGAGAACGTATTACGAACAGGGGGAAAATAGGAAAGAGGTGTAGATGACAACAATTTTCGATAGTCTTGTTACGTAGTAATTGGTCTAATTGAAAGTGCTTTATTAGAGAGAACTATTTTAGTCATTTGCGGCCGTGGAATTGAAACTATCTTGGTGTTTTCGAACAATCTTCATACTAACCTGAGAAAATGTCATTTTACTTGGTTTTCGACAACACCTGTATTTCGTGTGAAGTTTCATCATATTAGTCACGAAGATGAATCCTGATTCTCAAGTAGGTCTAGGCCTTTGTAATAATACAATGTAAGTTATCGATTCAATTAGCAGGTGAAACCTGAGAACTATCTGTATACGAAGTAAGTGGAAAAGAAAATGTTCAAAATGTTTTGCACGGTGACATACCTTGGAATTTTGTCGTTAAGTTCCTTCCTTTCAGAAGCAATCCGCGGTTTTACAAAGGCTGCACTCTAAGAGTGTGATAGCATCTATTTCGTGCAGGATAAAATGAAAGAGCGGCGTTTCTCCTCTTCGAGGAATAGCTTGGAACAGCAAAGCAGCAACTATTTTCTTTTAGACCAACGAGATCCAGACATTCCTAACAAGTGTGGATCGATCGTAGCGACAGTGGAAATATTTGAAACTGCTAAAATCCGGAGATATCTTTGGAATGTGCAGTATCTTTCGGTTGCTGAGGAGTACGGAATGTTATAACTTGTTCATTTTTAACTATTATTCTCAAACATAGGCTTCATTTATCTCATGCTCGGGAAATGTTAACCTTTAAGCATGGGCGTCGCCAGACAAAAAGTATGGGGAGGGCCAAGGGGGCATATTTTTTGGGGGGGAGCACATCGATTGATGCTACAGTTAAAATTTTGTATGTACGGGAAACATCTCTTGTTTAAAATTTTGGCAGCTTTTGTTTGTAATGTTCGGCTGTAAAAAATTAATAATACAAGGATGGCATGCATCATAAGCAAATGAACACTTCTTTTCTTATTTTAGTTATATATGTCCATAACAGTGATGTGGCATCATAAATACAGTAATGTATTTTCCTTTGTTAGGTTCTAGATGTTTATATAATATTCTTTTAATTTTATGCTTTTCTGCTATACATATTACTTTATTTTCTACTCATTGCGTTTTTTAAAGATCTCAACTTCAGTTTAAACAATAATGTTGTTAGTCGAATTTCATATAAAGATAATGTAGTATATCTACTTACTCAGTCAGTGAAGATTAATCCGACTATTTCCATGAAGTATATATCGGAAGTCTGCACAAACAGGCCCGTATTAAGGGCGGAGCTATTGGAACGATCGCTCCAGGACCCCACGACCAAGGGATTCCAAAGGCTTTTTAAAAATTACTAAAAAAAAAAATACCATAAAAGTTTTAAAAAATTACATGACTCATGCCTATATAATTTAGAAACCTTTTTAAAAATGTTGAGAGAGTGCACCCATCATAAAGATAACGTAACATGGGGTCCCCATATATTTTCTCGCTCCAGCGCCCCCAATGGTCTTAATCCGGCTCTGTGCACAAGTATGTCTAAATCTTTATTTTACGTACGTCTCTCCATTTAAAGCTGCTCTAAATCAAAGTTCATCCATTATTTTACTTCTTAGCCAAGTTCTTGACCCAGCCATGACATGAGGAACACATCTCACAAGATGCACTCTAGACACACGAATGGTGAATGATATGTGGACTAACTTGTGTACAAGACAACTAAGAAAGTTCTTGTCGTTTTTTTATAGAAACAGAAAGGTATATAGAAAATGTCGCTTACCGTTAAGCCTCACTTTTCGCCAACGTTCCTGCAGTTGCGATATGTACAGGTGGCGGGGGGAGTCTTGGAC
This sequence comes from Lepisma saccharinum, assembly GCA_022664845.1. Classification (NCBI taxonomy): domain Eukaryota; kingdom Metazoa; phylum Arthropoda; class Insecta; order Zygentoma; family Lepismatidae; genus Lepisma; species Lepisma saccharinum. Next base: position 133,740 of record JAGDQP010000529.1, on the reverse strand, counting down.
GCAAAGAAGGCCATGAGTGCCTGCCGCAACTCTGTCTCATTGACGAAGAATTTCGTACGAAGGTGCTTGTTCCGGATTGGAAGAGATGACAATATGCTGGCGCAAGGTCCAGGCAGTGCGGTGGATGATACAGTGTCTCCCAGGCAATCGCTGTATGGTATCTCTGCCCACGCGCGCCACACGCAGCCTGGCATTGTTAGCCAGGAACAGTACATCCTTGCGATTGACCAATGCTGGCTTCTTCTGCTACAATACCTGTTGCACATGTTCCAACGACTGAAAGTGCAGGTTTAACAGATGGTAGCAGCTCGTAGTGCACCATTTGCTGACTAGTCTACCAGATCAGAGCGTGATCTTGGGTGGAGATGGCCTTGTGTTGGGAGGCACAGGGTCCCGCGATGACAACGAATGTCTGGGAGTCTCATAATCGACCCACCTTCTGTCACTGGTGAGCACTCGATCGAATGGGTGTGTTAGGGTGCCGAGAAAGCAAGGACAAACAGGGTGTCGCTTGTCGGTTCTAGTTGGCTTCCGACAGTGTGTAGGGTACCAACTTGCTTAACTTGTAGACCTTCCATATGCGGGACAGGTGAAGTCTGGCAGTTTCATCAGAAACCTGGAAGCGTTGTGCAAGCTCACCACACGCTTGGCTGCTGCCCTGCTCTATGGGTGTCTTCAGGGCCTCGTCATCCAAGCTATGTGTGGATGACCATTGCGGGGTTTATCACACAGGAACAAATCTCCCAACCTCAAATCCTGAAACCAATGCCTGTGATGCGTTCATTCACAGCATTATCCTCAAAGGTTTGATGTATTCGGTGACTTGATTCGGCTGCATACAATCTCACCTCAAATTAAAGTCATACAGCAGACAACCTCGAACGAGATGCTTCGACACCTCAATTTGTCTTCCCCACTACTCGAGCTATGACTGACGTGAATGCGCAAAGCTCTTGTCTTGATCAATGTTCCCACTCCCATCTCGATAGCTTGCCTAGGACCTGAAGAAGCACTTATATTTTTGAATCAGTGATCACGTCTTTCAATGCGACATCAAAAACGTCAAGAACAGTTTTGTAACATTGTACTTTTTGAAAAGCTATTCTGTATCCTGCTAACAGCTCAGCGAAATTTGAAATAGTTTCTACAATAGATCTAACAATATTTAGCTTAAAAAAATATTCAGTTTTAGAGTCAAAGGCCATCATTCCTCTAACATTGTCTTCATTATCTATGAATCTCCTAGTCAGTTCCTTAACAGTTTCAACAGAACAAAACTTGAATGTAATTTGAGATTCAGAATATGCTTCATCATCGTCATCCAAATTAGCTTAGATTTTATACATCAAGCGCGCCTCGCTTTCTGAGTTATTCTTTCCATTATTGTTGTGTTCAACTTGAATAATGCAAAGACATTTTTGGCTTCTAATGTTTCCTTAAATATTGTTCTTCATTTTTATACCACAATAATACAATGTCAACTCGGTAAACAATTAGGAAGAAAAACCGGTAAGATGGAATCCAATATTTTCATTTCCTTTTTGGTCAGTGTTTTTATCGAAGAGCCATTTTCGTTGGTAATTTGTCTCCTGATTCAATTTAGCATCATCCAGATACCTTGAAAATGGCCATGACAATACACACATAAATGTTTATTACGGTTTATTTTGTACCAAGCCATAAGCATTTAAATGTACTGCAATAGTGCGTAACAGCAGCAAACAGTTGAAGTTCTAGTCCTGCCGCAATCGAAAGTTTGTCAGTGAACAATCTCATTTGTTGACTTACGAAAAACAAACTTTCGTAATAGAAAGGTGATTGCCATAGGAAGTCTGGATAATTATTTTGAGACACCCTGAAGATCTTTACTTGGCTCTTTGATTCGAATGTAGCAGTATCGGAAATAACTACCTTAATGGTCAGATATTGGAATGACTACCTTATTTCAATCGTGTTAAAATTGGTTATTGATAACTTTACGTCGAAACGATTTCAGACTTTATTTTAAAACGCTATTGAAATAAACTCTGGGACTTGTATGTCGTGTTTTCTGTTATGAAAACTGTCTATTCAAAGATATTTTATTTCTCAATTAGTATACGATAAATACAGATATATATATTCTCTCAATCAGATTTTACTATGCCGCTACGCAGAAAGTTCAACTGAGGAACATTGAATCGCATTTCACTTTCTATATCTATTTCTACAATCTAATTAACTATACACAGTGCTACCCGATCCAAATCTAACATAACATAAACTTACCTGCCCAGTATTATTATTAATTGAAATTTTTTGTAGAGTTCTGATCGGAAGCGGTTTTACAGCAAAGTTTGCTAGCCATATTAACTGAATGATCATGGTTTCATCGGGTAGTTTCATGTCATAACGAAATTTCGCGGATATCGATTGGTGCAACAGTAAAATCGCGTATTCTTGTATTAATCTGAGTTTGATTGGGACTACGGATCAAGCTGTTTTGATTAACTGGCCATTCATGTTGCATACAATCGCATTTCTTTCGGCCGAATCTTATTTATTGCAACTAAACATCAATTCACGTTTGCTTCCCTTTTAAAAGAAGACTTCTAAGTGAAGTCTCAAAAAGTGCGGAATTGTTTTGGTAATCCTCGTTTTACAACAGATTGCTTTCTATTATTTATTCATTTGGATAATTTCGTATTGTTAAATTCATTTCTGCGTTGAGCAGAAAAGGTCTGTCTAGTTTTTACTTAATTTTCTAAATTTATGTGCAGATATTACAGTAACTCATACTTCAAAATAAGGTTATATTTTTCAAACACATGGGAAACAAATGTGGACAATTACAAAGTTTTTGTGACAGCATTACCAATGCCCTGCTTTTATTTTTTTTAAATGTCTTGTCAAAGTTGGAGGAGCCAATGAGGGAGCCGAGAAAGTTTTTTGGAGGGCCTGGGTCCCCCTGGCCTTCCCCTTGGCGACGCCCATACCTTTAAGCAGTGCATATATTAGAGTTCACATTTACAGTCGTGTGTTAAAGCGACATTTAAGTCGTGAACTTAACAAATGTTGGAAGACTTAATAGGAAGTTTTTTTTGTTTTGTTTTTTGCGACAAAATATGATTAGAATACATTCTTTTCGTGTACAAGATCGTTGCGCAAGAGGAGAACTTTTGTCAACTAATTTCAATCCAAATGACTTACACAATTTCATAATTACAGTAACTAATAAAAACTAGTCACGACGCATGTTGCAAACTGTAAGTAATCAATAAGATTAACTGAAGCAATCAAGATGTTTTACTCTAAGAATGAAAAACTCACCTGTCTCTGTTTGTCGAAATATCCTCCACCCCCACCCCCTCGAATATTAGCAGGTGTAAAATACAGTATTGTATTTGTCTGAAAATTCTTCACCACCTCTGTGAAGGTACCAGTTGAGCAGTGCACAGTTTTGATTTCTGTAGAACAAGTATTGTTATAAATATAAGAAAATTTAACACTATAGTTTAACTATACCAGTATAGCAGCCACTACATAAGTTGTTTTTCTTTTCCCTTCGGTGCCGCCAGTTTCCAAATGACCATATTTAGCGTTAAAGGGCTTAAACTGGGATTGCCTACATATCAGTGTTTGATTTGTAGGCAAGAATGTTTCAGATCCCCCTCCTCTGGAAAAATCTTCGTTAATTTTTTTTTTTTTCAAATATGGCCGACCCCAGCCTGGGATTAGGAAGTCAAAGACAGTATTCTACTTATGATACCTGACGAGACGAAAGAAACTACTTCGAAGACGTATTTTCGCAGTTGGACGGCTGGCTGAGGGGTTAAGGTGTTGGACAGCTGGCCTGGAGGTATCGGGTTCAAATCTCCCCGAGATTAAGTTTTTTTAAACTCTTTTTCATTTATAAGTACCGGTACATTACTTTTCCTTCTTACTGCTTATAAACAATTGATCCCTTTTGCATCTTATTACATTTTCAACATTTCATTACGTCGTTTTCGTGTTCAAAAAATGAAAACATGGAAACTCACTTAAAATATATATATATATATATATATATAATGCCGGCGTTTTCATCGAAATGCACTACATAGGTCCTACCTTTTTCGAGCGGAAATTTCTCATCTCTTCTCCGATTAAAATGTACCCTAAAAGAGTTGTTCCGCTCAAATCGAGCGGAATCCGCTCTTTGAATTTAGTGTGTATAAATGTTTTATATTATTTCATGTTATCTAATAAAGAGCTATCTTATTTGTACAAGTTTTCTTGAACAAGAATTGCAGAAACCCAGTTAATGTTACTTTGACCATGAGGCTCGTAATCAAGATCAACATTCGTAGATTCTTTTGGTTCTCCTATTATTACCTATGTTTATTCATTTATGCTATGGCTGCTAATACCGTCAAAGGGTATGTTCTAATTGGAAAGAGACTTGCTTCCGCCTTTAAGTATATTCGTGCATGACATGTTTCTTTAGAATGTAAATAGCATTCGTACTAAGTGCGACAGCATGTTAATAGGCGATCTTAAGATGTTACACTTAACTATTGAGCTGGGGTAAGGCTATGATGATTAGTTATAAATATTTTAATAAACCGGGTTGGGTGAGAGGTTAGTGTGCTCGTTGTTGTGAACGTGGAAACAGCTTTAAGTTCCTCCAGGGTCCATTGAACGTAGAAGTTAGAAGTCCACTTTTGCTTTTTTTTAAATGTAGATCTTGTCGTTAGTAGCTCACCGTCTCGTTTAGGACGTTAGCAAGTCCGTTCTTATTACCTATTATAACAATAATTATATTTTTCATCTTGGATAAAAATCTTACAAAATTCTCTCACATTGTTCGTTATTATATTCGACACTCTTCTCTAAACATATTTACTGCTCATTGTTCATAGTTAATTTTCTCATGATCTTGAAAGGAGAACGTGCTATTTTCGATAACAATATTTTATCTTGTAGAGATGGCGCAAAGTGGGACGAAAACCCCCAAAGCACGATGAAATTAATACCATCTGAATACTAAGGAAATGTTGGTTGGGTTTTGGTCAGGGGCACTATATGTTTTATATTCACATTGTATACAGGATGCATGTCTCATTTTAACATAAGCGCTAATAAACTAGTCTGTTTAACGGGTTGCTTATATCACAGGATAAATTTTCATAAGTTAGGCTATAATGAAGTGAATTAATGGGCTAATGCGGCCTCACCGGGCACAAAATAAAAGGTGTTGATGATATAAAAGTTAGCTTGCTTGTTTTTAATCAAATGCAGCTTCAAAGCATCCTACAAAAATAATTATGAACACTATACGCAAGAAACGTACTTCAAAACACAGCAAAATAAACATAACCAATAATGTGGAATTACTAAGCTATATATGTGGAAAATAGAGACTAGCATAAATTATCTTTTCAGCCATCCATTTCGAAACCGGTCCTTGTCCAAGCACTATAAATGTTAGGAAATCAACACAATTACTTCTTATACACTTCTTATTTTTAAATGCTAGGAGAAATTTGCAGATATGAATACCTTAGAAAACGTTGGACATGATAGTTCTCTATTAATATTTTACTTTTTTAGCAAATAATATTCAAACAAGAAAGTATAAAAAATATACAATTTTAAGGTTATGTTTAAGTCCTTTACTTTATTAAGAAATTCAAATTATTTTGGAGAATTTTGGAACCTCATACTCTTTCTAATGTGTTCGTAAGTGATAAAACGACCCCAAGAATACCAAAATTTCGATTTCAAAATTTGCAGGATACGTTTGGAATTAAACTCCTGATTTATACCTTCTATAGTAATATTTCAGGTACGCTGTAAGCATTCGACTAGGAAAATACATAATTTGTACTTTTTAATAAAATATCAGACCCGTTATGCGTTAGATAATCGTAGAAAACTTCCCAAATTGTTCATCAGAGCGTAGGGCTAATCAATAGTACAATTATACTTCTGAAAGGTTCATACCTCTTTTTGGAGGTAAGATCTCATGAAGAAACTATAGGATCTTTTACACCTTACAAGTCAGAGCGTGGGTCCCCTCCTCACGCCATGCATCTAATCCATCCTTCTTGCACACCAGCCGCACTCCACCCCATTCCACTACTCCCTTACTACTCTTAACAAGACCTCCCATTCTCCGACATCTTTGAATCACAAAACGCGCTTATTTTATACGGATCATCATGAAGTGTACGCGCGCGCTGCGCTTGTTCTCACTTTTGAGGAGAGTTTACGCAGAAGGTAACAGCTAGTAGCAGCTAAATCTTGCTTTATTTTTTTTGTTCGCTTCGATGAAATTGGGAAAATCGTACAAAATTTAATGTTAGTATTTCCATGTTCTGTATTTACTCGAATATAATCCCCACACACACACACACAAAAAAAAAGATTGATTTTGAGAATCCTTTTATTATACCTGTACGATCACTACAAAGAATTCACCCCTGGCTCGTCATTGGTTATAAAATCAGTAACTTGATGTAAGTATCTATCCAGATAGAATAAGAACCTCTATCCATTCTGTATATTTCAGAGTGTTGGGCGAGGTTGGGAGTCCGGTCTTCAATTCTATTCGTATTTCTACTACTTGTCCGAAAATGTATTATGCGAACATAAACGTCCCTCAGGACTTTTAGCCCTATATCTTAAAGAAAAAGCTCATATATTCAAGTAAATACGATATATATATCTGGTGTAGTAAAAAGTAATCCATTATTTTGCCAATAGATGGCTTCAGTGATCTGTATCTCGCGTTGTATAAGTCCGATCGGGTTCAACGAGATGGTGTTCAAACGATGAGATTGCGTACTACAAACACTGTTCAGATAGTTGTGATGAGTTGACTCAGTGTTGTGTGAGCGCGCGTCAAAGTGGACACTAGCAAAGAGAAAATACGCTATATTTTACAGTTTTTCTTCGATAAAGGCGAAAACGCAAGCCAGGCGGCTGCAAATGTGAATAGTGTTTATGGTCCTGATACTGTAACAGCCAATCACGCGCAATTTTTGTTTCGTCGATTCCGTTCCGGTAATTTTGACGTCAAAGATGTACCACGCCCTGGAAGGCCAAGTGTCGAAAATGTCGATAAAATCATGGACATTGTCGCGTCCGACCGTCATGTAAGCACTGTTTCGATTGCCCAAGAGCTAGACATTGCACAAGAAACCGTGTGGAACCATTTGCATAAGGCTGGATACAAAAAGAAGCTTGATGTATGGGTGCCACACGAGTTAACGCAAAAAAAACGCATGGACCGAATTTCCATCTGCGAATCGCTGCTGAATCGCAACAAAAGCGACCCATTTCTGAAGCGGTTGGTGACTGGTGATGAAAAGTGGATCGCTTACGACGTCACGCGAAAACGGTCGTGGTCGAAGCGCGGTGCGCCGGCGCAAACGGTGCCCAAGCCAGGATTGACGGCCAGGAAGGTTTTGCTGTGTGTTTGGTGGGATTGGCAGGGATCTACTATGAGCTGCTCCCCTACGGCCAAACCCTTAACTGGGAGCTATACTGTCAACAATTGGACCGTCTGAAGGCAGCAATCGCCCAGAAGCGGCCAGCTTTGGCCAATAGGAGAGGCATTGTGTTCCGCCAGGCCACACACATCGATAGTGACTCACCAGAAGCTCCGGGAGCTTGGTTGGGAGGTTCTTATGCATCCACCTTATAGTCCGGACCTGGCACCGAGTGATTACCATCTGTTCCTGTCCATGGCGAACACGTTTGTTGGTGAAAAATTCGCTTCAAGAGAGGCTTGTGAAAATCGACTGTCTCAATTTTTTGCCAATAGGGACAATGGCTTCTATGAGAGAGGCATCATGATATTACCTTCCAAATGGCAACACGTTATCGAACAAAACGGCGCATATGTGACCTAAATCGGTTCATTCTAACTATGGTAAGTCAAGCCTTCAATGTCATGCAAAAATAATGGATTACTTTTTACTACACCAGATATACATCAATTAATTTCAGGATTACAAATGTGGTTTAGTGTTAGCTGAACATTTAACTACAACTTAAGATAGTTTTCGAGTTTATTTTTTAAACTTGAATTTTGGAATTTTGTCCCAGGTTTTTTGGATTTCTTCCCATTGTGCGTTGCTTCAGGATAGTCGCATACAGGATTTCAGCCCGAGTCTCCCAATAGTAAGGCTAACGCTCTTCCCATAGATACTACAATCTATTAAGTGTATAATTGAACGTATTTTGGAAGAGGCCATAAATTAGTTCGAATGGAATTTATAGGCGACAAATCCTGAAACCGGAAATGGCTATGAGACAATTCACTCCCTATTATGTGTGCAAGAATTGAACGAAGTAGTGATAGTTACTTAGTACTTCATTTTAGTCGTTGACCTTCTTTCAATCATCTCTGAATATGTACCAGCATTTATCATATTATTAATTTCACCGAATAAAGTTCTCGATTTAAATCCGTATTTTTTTTAAAGGCTATGCATGTTTTTGTACTATAACTAGAAATGTACAACAATAACTATGTCGTACGGGCAGTAATTTTAAGTGTAAACATGTCACATGGGACATAAAAATATCTAGACTTGTCCTATAAATAATTGTAAACTGATATTAAGTGTTACATTCAGATATCAGTCTTAAAGTAGACCCCAAGGTCCCAACGATGTTAGTGCCACTATCAAGCCTCAAAATACAGTTGAAAGTTTTTCTTTAGCAGGGTGTAAAGGACCTTCTGCAGTTAGGGGAAGTATCATTCGTCAATCCGGTACTACTTTTTAATTCGTTCAGTATATCTCAAATTCTGTAAACTTACAATTAATTCAGTTTTTTTTTAGTCTGTCTGATATCTATAGCCTGTCTCATATATGAAGTGTGGTTTCAGCACAATTTGATGGGGAAAGAATGGGAAAGAAGCAGTTCTTGGCACTGTCCAATATTTGGAGTATATGGGGTGTCAAGCCAGTTAAACTTTATTATGCAAAGAACTAACAAAATAATCTATTGCTTCAAAGTAACCACACACAATAATAATAGTAATAATAATAATACGTTCTGTTAGGACGGAGGAAAAACCTTGAAAGAAGCTGTCAAATTTCTCGAACTTCTTAACTCACTCGATCCTTTCCTTATCGATGTGAAGCAGCGACCTAAACCTCTACTTTGCGGCTGGTGAGTTTGTTTTAGGACTTAGGATAATTTGCTAGTTAATATTGTGTTATAGTACATTTTTTTTCTGTTTCCTTCTGTGAATAATATGAGAAGTAATTTATGATCGTCTCGTAATGCTGGAGTCCTGACTCTACTCCCGGGAATGGTCGTCCTGACTGTTTTCTCTAGTTTCCGTTAATCTCAATGAGCGAAAGCTGTAGTGACACTCTCTTGCTCATTCATTTTCCGACGTCTAAGAGTGAATAATGTGACGACTAATTGCATTAATTTGCTTTAATATGAGTAAATCGAACGCTCGAAGAAGTATTTCAAATGCTTTCAGCCCATGTAACTAGTGTCCAAAGACATGTGTATCTAAATATGAGCCTACTGTTGCGAGGAACACCTAAACGTATGTGTAGCAACATGGCCATTACTCATTCTGTCAGTAACTTGTTTCAGTTGACAAGAGGCGGTTAGGAGAACAGTGATCCAAGGGGAGTTTGTGTTAGAGACAAAGCTTCCTGAGAGATATCGCTTCCAATTTTTTTTACCTCTATGTATCTTTAGACGAGGGAATCTGTATCTCGACTACAAACATTGTCGGTTGTACCAAAATTCGTTTCTTAGGTCAATAAGAAATCCAACTGACCAACTTGTTGCTTATATTGCAGTTTCCCTTATAGTTCCTTATCGTTGTGAAAGCTTCGCGTAATAAAATCTGTTTTAAGTTTATGTAATAAATTTCACTGTTCTCTACTGGGACATCGAGATGATTTGTTCGGTTCGGTTCATCAACCTGTTTTCCTACATGTTTCCCAGTGAAGCCTAATTTTTCAATTTTTTCCCTCCAGATTACTGTTAGTGGAATGATGTTATCCCACCGTGGACAGACGTTTAAATATATTTACAGACGAACTAGATTGTTGTTTTCCGGATGGTGACTCTTCGTCAAACGTGGAAGGGGTAGGGGAAGAGAAATAAAATAAAAGGAAGTCACGTCAACGCCGAAACCGTGTAACTCTAGTATTGATTTCTGAGAGAACCACCGAAACTCGTGTGGAAACTTCCAGGTTCCGCAACTAGTGGGCGAGGGTTTGAGAATTAGGTCACCCTGGTTGTGCTGAGCACTGAAAAGGGATGTTTTGCTAGAGCACTGACATTCAACATATGGTTATTTGTTTAATATTGATTTTGGACTACCAGTAATATATGTAATTTTCAGTTGGAACTCGTTCCAAAACAAAGCGCGTCGGAATGCATACATAGGACAGGTGACACTTGGATCACGAGTAAGCAGCATTGATTCAAGAAGGACGAATATATAAAAGGTTATCATTGTTCATAATCATGATTAAATAAGTGCGGTAATTTCTAGTCAATAATGCAATTTTTATTATTTATTTTGCTTGCGTTTCAAAAAACAACAAAGGGGGCTAAAAATATTAGCAGGAAGTACTTTAGTGAGATTTTCACAAGTTGCTTCCAGAAGGCAGAAAGGTATGAAGAAACGACTGGAAAGTATAAATTTTATTCTAGGGCCAAATTATGTATTAAGGATAATGGCAGGAAAAAAATCAGTTAATAAAATGTAATTTTAAAATATGAACTTCACGTTGCAAAATACACTTGGATTAATAAAAAAGTTGTTTACCATCATTAGGAACATGATATCAGTGTCGAAGCCCTGTGCTAATATCCACTGAACGAGGCATGGTACAAGAATTCCAGTTCTTCGCGTTCTATCGTAAATAAATACCCCAGTCTGATTTTGTAACGAGCTCTATGTATTTTCGTCTGGTCGTATTTAAACTGCCGACGCTAAATCTATTCGAATACGTTACATTTTAATTATGTTAAGATTAGCACTTAGAAGCAATAGTAATATAAGGGCCGCAGGCTGATATAGGAAAACTGTTTTAAGCGAAAGAAAAGAAATAATCATCATGCAAGCCCTTTCTGCGTAAAGGATAGGGTAAGTTTTTTTATTTCTCTCTTATCAAGCATGGAGACAAATCGCTTTCAGACTTCATTGGAGACAGTCGAGCACGATTCTTACTTCTCACGAAATCACGGGCGAGTGTTTCAGGCAGGACGTACCCATTTACGCTTTTGCTTTAATCTGCTTGCTGGCTGAAACAACGTTTTGACGTCTCAAAAGGCAACTTCGAGAGAGAGTGCCTTTCTTTTTAACACAAACCTTTTTCGCTTATGCTCTACGTGTACAGGAGACTCCGTAAAAATGAACCTAACAAAACATAAGTGTGAGTTGCTCCAATGTTGTACTATAACTTTCACATACCAAGGTATCAACTAATATGTATATTTCGGAAATTAAATTCATTTCGAGACCGTCAACAAGCCAACGAAATATTTTGAATACATAAATAATTCAAAGTGAAAAGATAAAACTTAGTGATAGAGCCATCTAAAAATAGAGAAAAAATATCAATACACGTAAATATGTATGACCTAACGTAAGTGAAACAAATTATTATCTGAGAGGAGACTGCATTGTTTGCTTTAGATTTTCCTTCTTAAATAATTTTATATTTAATTTTTTTTTTTTTTTTGTTTTCCCCCCCCCCCCCCACACACACACACCTCCTCTCTCTTGCCCAGCTTCAATGTCAATGTCAGCAAAGGCCTTTGTTGCTAACTTTGCAACATTATTCTATGTTTTAATGATGAACTCTGGTTTGATTGTACAGTACATTGAGAGTATTTTTATTTACCGTAAACTATCTTCGTTTTATATGATCCATAGGATTGTTTTATCCTAAACAATTCTATTGTTGAAATTTTCCTGTCGTGAGCAATCTCCATTCCCATCAATTTTTATTACTCATAGATTGACAGAATTACTTCTGCACCAGTTAACTTCATGGTGCGAAGTCGGGGGGGGGGGGGGGGGGTAATGAAGATTCTGATAGCAATTTATTGCCTAGTGACAGTTTGTTCGGGAGATTCGTTGCTTGTGTTAACTCTCTTAACCCCTTAATATGTTCATATGTTTCCACATGCCAATTTTAAATTCATACCCATATTTCACCAGGTAGGTCTACTGAAACGAAATGCCCTTCGCATCCATTCCATATCAATCTCCGAAACCCCCACTCGTGAGCTATATGGCCGTGCTACCTTTCCATTCCAGCAGCAACATTACAAAATTTGCCTGCCTTTGAAAATTTTATAGAAGAGAAAGAAGAAAGTTTTTTCTTCATTTTTTCTTTCTTGTGGAAGCTTTTAAATCGAAGCCTGGTAAGGAGAATTGCGTTCAAATCAATTTCAGTCGCGTGCCTTGTTAATAATTTAATTTTTGAAAAGTGAGATGGCCAGTTTTTGGAGTGAATTTAAAATGCCTGTTTTTAAAGCGTTGAATTTACATTTAAATGGTTTTTAGCTTCTTTTATTCAAAAAGGGTTTTATTACAGGAAATGTCAAACTATAACATCTTTCTCTATCCTTTCGAAAATTTCATATGTATATCATCCATTACTGAGATGTGACTTTAATTTTTAGTAACTCAGTTACCTACTTAGACAACTTTTAAAACAGCCTGTTTGGTACTGCTTATTGCAGTAATTCATCGCGATCACAACCAACACAGTGCTCATTTTCCACCCTTCACTGGTATCTTAAACAATCACACTTGTTGGCATTAAACTATTGTAAAAATTTCTAGTCCGTGTTATTACGTCAGCTTTCACCAGAGTGGTTTTGGAACATCTTTAAGCGAAGCGCTTGCAAGACAACCCCTCCGAGAATTCGATTGGGATTTTTCAGTTGATCGGTCATTTTGCTTGCTTTTAAGACTGAGTTCTTGTAATCGATATTCTAGTAATATTATATAGTTCACTAAAATTCAAATGTTCCAATGAAAGGTAACTGAAAATATGGCTTTGAACAAAATTACCGAATACCGGAGTTTGAACCGACTCTCGAAGAAAGACGAAAGCCATGTTATGAAAGAAAACGGGGACACCGCGTTTTGAAAGAATAACTGATTTCTGAAATGAACTATATTGCCCATTTCTATTACGCATTATATTTTATACCGAACAGATTAAAGTCCCATTTCTTCCTCATATGTCACATAAAAGCCAATAAGGTTACAGGTATATGAGGTATATCCGTTGAAAGTAGGGGTTCACGCTTAGTATAAAATTTTTATGTAGATACAAAATAGGCTTGATTCCTTACTCCGGTAATAGCATAGAAGTTTAAGATGTACTGGCAGTGTACCTTTGAAAAACTTTCTCTTAGCACGATATAGGTTGTAAGGTCGCCTCTGACATATTTGGTGAAGAAAACAGTGCTGTTGTATGGCGATAAGTCTAAAATTATTATGCAAAGTCAACAAATGACTGGACTAAATTTTACTTCCACTAAAGACGTTTCTTTGCATAGTTTTAGTATTCCAGACCAACTAAAACTTCCTTGCTCTGTGTGGAGTACTTTGTCCTTTCTTTCTTGGTCAGTTAGACATTTTGCCCCCTAAACAAAAATGTCCTGTAGTACTCCCAGAGGTAAATCCTAGACCACAACCAGTCTTCTTTATGCCTAAGTCTTTAAAAGTGGCCTTTCTGTTCCTCAGAGCTAAAGTTTTGAGTCTTTTTATGCTTACTGGAGGACAGCTCGCGTTTTCGCCCACTGCATCCAACCCTGTTTTGGTGATTTGTATGCTTCTCTTTCAACGCAACGACAGATTCTTCGTACAAGAAATTAGTCTTTATGTATGTATATATTCCTTCCTTCAAAAGACCGTTCACAATTTCACTTTTACGCGGGGAAAGTCTCTGGTGGTTCACACGATGTCGACATTACAGAATTTCACAGAGAACTATAAATATACAAACAAACACGTTAAAAGCACTTTAAAAATGATCAACTACAGTTCTAAAGAACAGCGAGTCACACAAGAAACACAAGAGCTACTCAAGCATGACCTGCAAAACATCCTTCCAATGCTGGTATCTGCGGTTCAAGAGTGATACAAGTACTCACACAAGTGTAGGATAAAATATTAGTAGTTTTGACCGTAAGCCTAGTTGGAGTTGCTGGTCTTCCACCAGGAGCCTCCGTAGGTGGCGAATAGGGGAATGCCGACCAGATATGGTGGGTACCGGAAATATTTCAGGTCGGACCAAAACCAGTACTTCTGCCTTGCAGTTAATAGAGGGATCTACAAAGGCTAGGGGAAGATAACCCCGAACAAAAATTTCATGGTGAGGGGAAGCAGCATCACCATTACCCCTCAGAGGCTGAAGATGAATGACATCGGCAAGGCTCAGAGATGGACAGAGGGCGACATCTTGAATATCTGCCTTTACTGGGAGGGCGTAGCACTGACAGCTCTACACCGCTAAATAATGTCAAGATATAGTAACAGATGGTTCATGGATTCTCCTGGGTAAAATATTCCGGAGTTAAACTAGTCCCTCATGCTTCAGGGGGCTCCAAGAACAGGATTAAGAAAGACCTTAGAATAGGAACGTGGAACGTACGATCGTTATACAAAACGGGAGCTCTTCAGGTGGCAGTACGCAATACCGAGAAGTACGAGCTGGACATATTAGCGATACAAGAAGTCCGGTGGGAGGGTCAAGATAGCATCCAACAGGGCAAGTACACTTTCTACTACGGGAGAACACAGTCTCAAATTTCAGAACAGGATACCTCATTAAGAATAGTATCCTTTCGGCGGTTCAGAATGTAGAGTTCATAAACGAAAGACTATCGTACGTTAGGAAACGTACCCGATGGTGCAACACGGGTTTAATAAATGTCTACGCTCCGACCGAGGTGGCTAATGATGACGACAAAGAATCAAAGATACATTTTACGAGGAGCTAGAAAGATTGTTTGACCTATTACCGAAATATAATTCGAAAATTGTGTTGGGTGATTTCAACGCAAAGGTAGATAGGGAGGAAAAATATAGACCTACTATAGGAAAATACAGCCTTCACGAAATCACCAACAACAATGGAGAAAGACTGATAACTTTCGTGATCTCGAAAACCTATTAGTAAAGAGGTACAGCACAAACACACACAAATACACATGGGTATCTCCGGATGTCAAAACGCTCAACCAGATCGATCACGTATTAGTAGATAGACGAAGACACACCAACCTAATGGATGTTAGGTCTTACAGAGCGGAACGCTACACCGACCATCAGTTAGTGATCACAAAAGTGAGGGAAATGTTATGCATCGCGAACAGAGAAAGCAAAGGATCAAAACAACATAAATTCGAAGTTAAACGATTAGATAATCGAAACGTAAAAGCAGACTACCGACTCGAAATCTCAAATAGGTTCGAAATCTTAGCCCAGTCGAATAGTAACAAAGATAAAATTAATAGTGAAATTGACATAAGTAAGATGTGGGAGGCAATTCGTGATACAGTGAAGGGCGCAGCGAAGAAACGTGTAGGTGAGAAGAAACAACAGAAAAACGAGCCTGGGTTCAATGAAGAATGCCTTAAACTTTATGAGCGACGAAAACAAGAAAGGCAGCGATGGCTAAGTAATAACAGCGAAGCAACTACCAACCACTACAGTAACGCGAAACGAAACGCCACACGCGGCTTCAGAAACAAAAAGCGAGAATATCTGACGCAGAAGATTCAGGAGATAGAGGAAAACGGGAAGACAAATAACTTACGAGATCTGTACAAAGGGGTAAACTTGCTAAGAAAAGGTTACCAGCCGAGGTTAGAGATGATTAAAAATGAACGCGGAGATCTTCAAGCTGATCCGACTAAAATTATCGATGTATGGAAAATTTATTTCGACAAACTACTAAATGTACACAACGGAGAACAAACAGAGGAATTTGAAATATATACCGCAGAACCGTGGATATCCCAACCTAGCGAGATCGAGATCGAAATGTCGATAAAGAAATTTAAAAAAATCAAATCACCGGGAATAGGCAGTATTCCAGCGGAATTAATTAAAGTGAGAGGAACGGCAATAATCAAGGAACTACATAAATTGATAAACGCTACATGGAGAAAGGAGGAACTTCCAAAGGAATGGAAAACCTCAATAATAGTTCCGGTTTATAAAAAAAGGTGATAAATCGGACTGTAATCGGACAGTATTCGTAGATGAAATAATTGGAGATCACCAATGTGGATTTAGAAGAAATAGATGCACGTTGGACCAGATTTTCACCTTGAAATAAATCTTGGAGAAGAAATTCGAATACAATAGAACTGTTCACCAGCTATTCATTGATTTTAAGAAAGCTGATGATTCTGTTAAAAGGGAAAAGTATCCTGGTACAATTTGGAATTCCGAAGAAACTTGTTCAACTTGTGAAAATGTGTCTCAGCGACCCCATAAGCAGAGTACGGATAGGTAATAATATGTCAGATAGTTATAAGATTCGCAACGGATTGAAACAAGGTGATGCATTGTCACCACTACCGTTTAACATTGCTTTATATTATGCGATTTTAAAAATAAAAGAGGACAAAAAAGTACTAACGTTGAATGGCTTGAATAAACTGTTCGTGTACGCAGATGATGTAGATTTAATAGGGGAAGATATGAGGCACCAGAAAGTAACACCGATGTCTTAGTAGAAGCGTGCGATGAGATAGGTCTACAGGTAAACATAGAGAAAGCAAAATACATGATAACAAGTCGCAACACAGGGAATAACGGAAATAGGTGCATAACAATTAAGGATGAGAACATAGAGAATGTTATCAAATTTAAATACTTAGGAACATATGTAACAAGTAAAAACGAGGTAACTTAAGAAATAAAAAGTCGTTTAGTATCGGTCAACGCATGTTTCTAGTTAGTCCAGAAACTCATAACTTTGCGATTAATATCAAAGAAGTTGAAATTGAAGATATACAGAACGGTTATTCTACCGCTAATGCTTTACGGTTGCGAAAGCTAGAATACGACCCTAGCAGATGAACATAAATTACGAGTGTTTGAAAATAAGGTTTTTAGAAAGATATTCGGGCCGAAACGTGACCAGATAACTGGAGAATGGAGGAGACTGCATAATGAAAAGCATCACTGACTGTACGACTCACCTGATGTTGTGTTTTATAATGAAATCACGACTACTAAGATGGGCAGGCCATGTAGCTGGGATGGGAGAAAAACTATTATGTTCCACCTTGGTTGGAAAACCGGAGGTAAAGAGACCGTTGGGAAGACCGAGACGACATTGGAAGGTCAATATTAGAAGTGATCTTCGAGAAGTAGGTGTTTGTGAGGAAAACTGGCTTGATCTTCCCCAGGATAGATCCCGATAGCGAACGTTTCTTACTACGGCGATGAACTTGCGAGTTGCATAAGCCATAGAGTAATTAAATTAGAATGTAAAGAATTACAATTAAAGAATATAAAGAAATTAGAATAATTTTTAAGTATTGATTTCCTTGGTCAAGTTATCAGGGATATGAACGCCCAAAACTCGTGTTGACGTAGATGACTTTAACGAATGTATTTTACGAGTACGTTAAAGATGAAAGAAATGGTAATGATTGTTACTCTTTATGGAGATGATGCATTATAAATTCATGCGTATTATTTTTTTAATAGAAATTCTCCATATTTGTTCCTTTCTTAAAACTGATTGGTCCTTAATATGCACGTAATATTACCATGAATTGAATTATTAAGTGGAAACGAGACTTTGCACGTTGTGACGTTGTACTGTAGTAGGAGGCATATGTAAGTCCGTGTGTAGCTTGATAATGAAAGCAGTCATTATGGTTCAATCGATTACTCTTGTGCCCATGAAAGGTAATTTCCATGGTTCATCTTTTTCATTCCTTAGGCTACGATTAATGACCTCATCAATATGGCCACCGCGCCGGTCAAAAAATATAAGGTGAAATATCTCCGGAACAACTCAACCAATTTGCGTTCTGTTTGCAGCAAATGAAAGGTACAAATAGAGACTAAAAATAAAAATAAGTAAATTTTTGGTGATAGATTGGTATTTAAGGAGTTTTAAATGATTGTTTTAAAAATAAGAGTGACTTATTGTGAATATTTACTTATTTGAAAAATGTCAAGAGAGACGTTTCTTAGTATCTTATTATGAACTTTTAAATAAAACAAATAGAATAAGATCAGTTGGTTATATATCAAGATACTAAGAAACTAATATTATAAAGATATTAATATTCATGTTCCGCTATTTTTATTATTTTTAATTAATGTGCTCATTGAAAGGTTTCATTCTTTCTGTGTCTCTCTTTCCACTTATTAGATCATGAATTGTGAAACCGAATGAGATTAAATCTATGGATTTATTCATCATCCTAATTAGTATTCTGTATAGGTCATTCACAAGCTAAGTTCTCTCCATTCATCCCGATTTCGCTCTTACCTTTTTATGTCAAGATTTTATTTATCCTCCTTAATACTATTAAGGAGTTAGATTCATCATCTTCCTCTCCTTTCTCAACTATATCTTCAATTCCATACCTCAGTATACAGTCTCTGCACAGCCAATTTCCTAACCAGTTTCTTTTTTATCTCGTTTATTGTCCCCAGTATTGTTCGTCTTTCGAGTATTCTCTTTAGCGCTTTTTCATTTCACGTCGAGAAGATTTTTTCCAATCTTTTCGATGTCCATATCTCAAAGGCTTCGTGCAACACAATCATATAAAACATTTAATTAATCCCTTCTAAACTGTTCACTGATCCGCGGAGGAGATAGTTCTTCTTAGTGAACGCCTTTATCTCCTTTTCACTCTTCATATCCTTACTTATAATACTTGCCAATTACTTGAAGCTGAATATCTGTTTTATTTTTTTCTCTTCCAATCTTGATGTTGGCTATGGTTCGATTTCTTCCAATTACCATCCCTTTCGTTTTATTTATGTTCTTTTTCATTCCACGTTCATCACAACTTTTCATCAGCTGTTTTATTATCTTGTTAAGTGATGTCGTATCTTCCGCAAATCTAATGCATTTGATTTCTCTTCCCCAGACCCTAACTCCTCCTCCGTTTTAAAAGAATCTCTTTACAAACTCTTCTAGATATATATTGAATCAAGTAGAGAGACAACATCTCTTTTTCCTTGTCCTATTGGTATTCGTTCTGATCAGTAATTGTCTACTTTTACGTTTCTGATTCAGATAAGAGATTGTTGTAAGTCTTCGATCTCTCTATTCTACACCTCCATTATTAAATACATGCGTTAAGATTTTCCAGTTGACTGTGTCGTATGTCTTTTCCAAATTAGCAAATGTTATGAATATTTCCTTACGCTGTCTCTATTCATCTCACTCCTATTGCTCTTAAACCAATAGCATCCCTTGTTTCTTTCTCTCTTCGAAATCCAAACTGTACATCTTCAATTTCTCCATTCTCACTATCGTATGAACTTCTATTTAATACTCATAGAAGAATCTTATCTGAGTGCGCTATTAGTCTTATGTTTCGATAATCTTCACATTTCACATTTTCGTTTTTACCAGTGGAATCATGACTGTTTCTAAAATGTCGCTTCACCATTCTCCTGAGTCATAAATTTAGTTGTAGAGTCACAGCATTTCCAGTTCTTCTAGGTTTTTTATCAATTCAATAGGAACAGTATCCATTGTTTTGCCATTATTCATCTTATTAACATCCTTCTCAAATTCCTCTTTGAGTATTTGGAACACTTTGGCATCATAACTTAGTTCTACTTCTTCAATATTTAATGTAAGTTGATGTTGCGAGGCTTGGTACAGTTCTTCTATGTATTTATTCCGCCATTGATGGGATCATCGTTTTTGTCCTCTAATGACCAAACAGTTTTGTTTCTCTTATTTCAAAATTCCGTCCTTCTTGCTTCCTTGATCATCAGATCATATCGGCTGTTCTTTCTAAGTTTTCTATTTAATTGCATTTCTTTGTCATCCATGTTTCTATGCTTTGTCTGCTTCTCTTCGAATTTCATTATTTAGCCTCGTTTACATTTTTACCTTCTTCTGTATCTATATTCTTCCATTTTCTTCTGTCGTTCATTTTCTTCAACATTTCTTCTGTAACGTTCATTCTTTGTTATTTGCTTTCTCTTCATGGTATCCTATTACTTCTACTGTATCGAGCAAGTAATGAGTAAATGACTTAAAACATCCTACTCCCATTAGTACTTCTATTTCTCCCCACCGAATTCCATTTTTTTAGTTTTATGTCTATCTCCGCTAAGACCATCGTCGTCAGAGTGAATATCGGCTCCAGAAAAAATCTGTGCATTCTTCAAACAGTTTCTGAACCTGTCCTGAATTAGAAAGTGGTAGAACTGAAACCTTTCGTAGTCTGGACGTGTCCAGGTATATCTTCTTTTATGTTGTTTAAGTTACGTGTTTCCCACTTCCATTGAATATTAGCTGCAAAAGTCAGCTAATCTCTGGCATCTTGAGTTTCTCTCTCTAAGCTCCTATCTTGTCTTCACCTATTACTGAAAAAAAATTACCACCTGTACGGCGCATGTACCCTTCTGTTCTCTCCTCCAGATATTCGTTGTTTATTACTTGCAATTATTAAGTCAATAATATGTTCATCTAATTCAGTTACAATAAAGGATTTAGATAACAATAAATGTTCAAGACATTACTTTGTTATTGAATCTTCTGGATATTTATTGTAATATTAATTAACTATTCACACACCAAAACATCGTGGTCAATTTCAGAATTGGATAATTCTATCCATGATTATATCTGAAACATTTTCTTGTCTTCGTTGAGTTCTCAAAGTAACCAGAGTCTCTTCAGCAACGTTTTCAAGCATTTCGAATATAAATATTTCCCTTTCCAGCTTTCTTGTGCAGCCGCTTTTAGAGAATGCATGAAATGCAGGGGTTGCAGATGCTCTGAGAGGACCGAGAGCTTGATATAATTCTCGTAGAGATAAAATATTTTGTTGCCAGGGTTCAAAATACGTCTCAATCGGTAATCCAGGGCAACGTCTCAAAGCTAGAAACAAAATGTCAGTATCCCAAGCAAAACGTGCAAGGATATAGTACCTCTAACTGCTGCATCTATGGCATGAACTTTGTCTTTTTCTTCGTGAGTACTTCTAAGACGTTCTAAATCGCAATGTGTTGCAACCACACGCGAGCGTCATGCACATACAAAGTCCTTTCCAGGCAGTTCGATAAACTTCATTATTGCTCGGACTGATATGCAGTTAATTATTATTTTTATATAACGGAGAAACTTTTTCACAAAAATGTTTGCTGTTTCCATACTATCCATCATCTTGTAATGAACTGGTATAATTCCTTGACACCTCTTCTTTCTTGTTAATGTTAGGTTTTGATGAAATCATTGTTAAGAATCAAATTACAAATGAATTTCATGAAAGATCCAGTATGTTGCTTTCGTTACCTGTGCAACTGCAAACTTTATTATAGCGAAGCGTGAATCATTCACGTAGCGCCTTTCCTTTTGTCTAATTCTCCTGACAAATTTTTCTGCCTAGCCTTATTGTGATCCGTATTTCACTATAGTAAGCATGAAGCACAAATCGTCGCGTTCTAGGCAGGAGGCCAAGTTGCATTCACTAAGTTTTACATAAGAAGTTTTTGTAAGTAAAATCAGTCTTTAAAAGTAAAATCAGTCTTAGCAGTTCTTTAATCTTTATCGCTATTTGAATTTTGTAATATTTTTTATAGTTATGCATAAAAGACAGATGTTATGTTCCACATATCTTTAATATATCACCTATTTGTGCATTGGCAGAAAATTGCAAAAGAATACACTCATGACCTTCTGCGTTGAATACTACTTTTCGCTTAAACACTCTTATCTTCGTCTCTCTCTCTCTCTCTTTTTCTCCACTCATCCCCCCCCCCTCTCTAGACATTATTTTTGTCAGCCAATCTACATATCTAACCTGCTACTGTTAACATAGTCGAAATGTAATTACCAGGAAAGAAAGAAAATTTTCAATGAATTTTCCATCATCATCGGAATGAATTGAGAGGGCCTAGTTTGCTTTGAAGGACCTGCCGCTTTCGGCAGAATACTAATTATGATGATGAATAAACTCATAAATTTAATCTCACCCGGTTTTCACATTCCATGATCTAATAAGTGGAAAGAGAGAGAAAAAAGAATGAAAACGTTTAATGCATTTCCCATCAGTGCATTAAATAATAATAATAATAATATGGGAACATGAATATTAAAATATCGTATCTTTAGAGCTAACCAACCTATCTTAATTCTGCCTATTTTATTTGAAAGTACATATAAGATACTAAGAAACGTCCCTCTTGATATTTTTCAAGAAACTCAATGCTTTCTGAGTAATTCGTAAAAATTCATAGTAAGCGGTTGGTGCTTTCTTTAAACAATCGTTTACAACTTCTTAACTATCAGTCTACCCTATAAACGTTACTGATTATTATTTTTAGCCTACGTTTGTAGCTTTCATTTGCTGCAAATAGAACACAAATCTGTTGGGTAGTTCCGGAGATATTTTACCTTAAATATTTTTGGCCGGCGCATGCTTTCATCATCAAACTGCACACGGAGCCCTCTTTTTCTAACATATGCTCCCGTACTATTATGAATGCTGTCGTTAAGAAAAGAGATGTTCACTGTACAGTATTTGGGTATGTTTCTCTTCTCTTAATTTACACTGTTTCATTGATTGCCCTCAATTTACAATGCAAGCGCTTCTAATGAGAACGTCAAGTTTTAGCTTGTATTATTGCACCGATTAAGGTAAAGGTAATGGGATTTTTTTACTGCTGTTAAATTTATGTGGGTAAACTCATGATATTGAATGTGGTATACTTCTTTTATATAGTTGTGGTTGTTTAGTGACTGTTCGAAAACAAATGAAGGGCGTGGGAATTACAGTGAAAAATAATCTGTTTACAACACCTCTTAACTACTGTACCTGCAACGTATTTTGACAGTGAAGTTTGTTTCACACTGAAGAACAGCATGCAAAATACATTTTAAATCTGAAAGATGAAATATAGAATTTATAGAATTATAGGTGCATGTCAGTTCAGTATTTTTTCCGAGTAGCTGCGAAGCCAAAAGTTAGCATTTATAAAATTATTTTCTCAGATTTCATATGTATAGTTCTAAACGTGAAAAATTCTTGCCAATTTCAGGCAATATATTTTCTGAAATTAAAAAAAAAAAAAAATCAAACTTTGGTGTAACATCCGCATTGCATGAGCAGCATAGCGTGTCATGGTGGGGCGACAGTATTGGTTGTGATATTTAGCGGTACTGTCCATTTTCTTTGTCTCAATCAAGGTGATGGGGTAGTTGTGCGCATGTATAGTTGCCGTGTTTGTGAAGAAAACACTGTATGTCCCGTTAAAGGTAAGAAAGTGTTACGGGTTGAAAAATCTATTTTTACTAGTAATGAAATACGGTGGGAACTACGGGGGAACACAGTCTCACGATTTCGGAACAGGATTCCTCATTAAGAACAGTAGTATCCTTCAGGCGGTTCAGAATATAGAGTTCGTAAACGAAAGACTATCGTACGTTACGATACATACTCGATGGGGCAACACGGTTTTATTAAACGTCTGTGCTCCGACCGAGGTGGCTACTGATAACGACAAAGATATATTCTACGATGAGCTAGAAAGACTGTTTGACCGATTACCGAAGTATAATTCGAAAATTGTGTTGGGTGATTTCAACGCAAAGGTAGGTAGGGAAGATAAATATAGACCTACTATAGGCAAATACAGCCTTCACGAAAAGAGCAACAACAATGGAGAAAGACTGATAACTTGCGCGATTTCGAAAAACCTACTGGTAAAGAGCACGTACTTTGAACACAAAGACACACACAAATACGCATGGATATCTCCGGACGGAAAAACTCTCAACCAGATCGATCACGTATTAGTAGACAGACGAAGACACATCAACATAATGGATGTTAGGTCGTACAGGGAAGCGGAAGGTGACACCGACCATCAATTAGTGATCACAAAAGTAAGGGAAAAGTTATGCATCACGAACAGAGAAAGCAAGGAGTCAAAACAACTGAAATTCGAATTGAAACGATTAAATAATCGGAGAATAAAAGCAGATTACCAGCTCGAACTCTCAAATAGATTCGAATTCCTAGCCGACTCGAGTAATAATAATGATGATATTAATAATGAAGATATTAATAATGAAATTGATGTAAGTAAGATGTGGGAGGCAATTCGTGAAACAATTAAGAGCTCAGCGAAGGAACGTGCAGGTGAGAAGAAACAACAGAAAAACAAACCTTGGTTTGATAAAGAATGCCTTAAGCTTCATGAGGAACGAAAACAAGCAAGACAACGATGGCTAAGTAATAAAAGCGAAGCAAATACCAACCACTACAGTAACGCGAAACGATACGCCACACTCGGGTTCAGAAACAAAAAGTGAGAATATCGGACGCAGAAGATTCAGGAGATAGAGGAAAACGGGAAGACAAATAACATACGAGATTTATACAAAGAGGTAAACTCGTTAAGAAAAGGTTACCAGCCGAGGTTAGGAATGATTAGAAATGAACGTGGAGATCTTCAGGCTGATCCGACTAAAATTGTCGAAGTGTGGAAAAATTTATTTCGACAAACTTCTTAATGTACACAACGAGGAACAAACAGAGGAATTTGAAATCCATACCGCTGAACCTAGCGAGATCGAGATCGAAATGTCGGTAAAGAAATTGAAAAATTTCAAATCACCAGAAATAGACAAATATTTCAGCCGAATTAATTAAAGCAGGAGGAACGGTACTAATCAAGGAACTACATAAATTGATAGGTGCTATATGGAGAAAGGAGGAGCTTCCAATGAAATGGAAAACCTCAATAATAGTTCCGGTTTACAAATAAGGCGATAAATCGGACTGTAATAATTACCGCGGAATCTCGTTGCTTCCAACCTGTTACCAGGTATTAAGTAATATTCTGTTAACACGCCTAAGTGTATACATAGATGAAATAATTGGAGATCACCAATGCGGATTTAGAAGAAATAGATCCACGTTGGACCAGATTTTTGCCTTGAGACAAATTTTGAAGAAGAAATGGGAATACAATGGGACGGTTCATCAGCTATTCATTGATTTTAAGAAAGCATATGATTCTATCAAAAGGGAAAAGTTATACAGTATCCTGTTACGATTTGGAATTCCGAAAAAATTGGTTCAACTAGTGAAGATGTGTCTCAACGACCCTATAAGCAGAGTACGGATAGGTAATAATATGCCAGATAGTTTCAAGTTTAGCAACGGATTGAAACAAGGCGATGCCTTGTCCCCAGTACTGTTTAACTTTGCGTTAGAATATTCGATATTAAAAATTAAAGGGGATATCATTGAATGGTTTGAATCAACTGTTTGTATACCCAGATGATGTAGATATAATAGGGGACGATATAGATACACTACAAAGCAACACCGATGCCTTAGTAGAGGCGTGCGGTGAGATAGGTCTACAGGTAAACATAGATAAAACAAAATACATGATAACAAGCCGAAACACATGGAATGAAGGAAATAAAACCATAAGAATTAGGGATGAAGTCATAGAGAAAGTAAACAAATTTAAATACTTGGGAGCATACGTAACAAGCAAAAATGAGGTCACGGAAGAAATAAAAAGTCGCTTAGTATCGGGGAACGCATGTTTCTATTCAGTCCAAAAACTTCTAACATCGCGATTAATATCAAGGAAATTGAAATTAAAAATATACAGAACGGTTATTCTGCCGGTAATACTTTACGGTTATCTATGAACATGTGATTCCGATCCTTTCCTGTTGAGAAAGAACGGAACTTTTAATCATATAAAACTAAAATATTTTTTTTTTTACGATTTTAAGACGAGCATGCGATTGTATTTCTTCTGACTTTGATTTATTAAGCACCAAGCAGTGAGGTTTAAAACTGAAGATTTTAAAATATAGGAGACTTTTTATTACTCTTAATTCTTCGATTCTGAGTCTGATTTGTTAGAGTTTGATTTACGAGGATCCAGCTTGAGCCTTTTGCGCTTGTGAGTTAATGCATCCGTGTTATGTAATAACTCTATTTAAAATTTATTTTATTTTACAATTTTGATAGATATTTTTTTTTAAATATGTAGATGTAAAATCAAATACCTTGCAGCTTGGGATGTAAATTATCTATTTTCATGAGTAAATTTAAGTATTCTTATCAGTATAATTATGTTGGGAGTGAAATAGGTGGGGTAGAGGAGGTTATTTAGCTTAACATATCTTGTTGCCATCCCAGTTCCAAGTGAATGCCGTGTTTTGTGACTAACTCGTATTCAACTTTGTCGCTACGCTTGTGAGTATAACAGTAAATTATATGTTGCCTTACGTCTTAAAGAGATTGTTTTCCGAATCTTGGATATGAAGCTATTAAAAAAATCGAAGTAACGAAGGCTTCTTAGCTTTTTTCGAGGCCAGCAACATTTGTGTTTGTGTTTTTCTACCAGTGATCTAACCTCGATTTCCGGTCTTAAACTAAGAATTAAATATATAGTCAGCCATTCCAAGGATATTTTGTTTCATCTAGTGACCCTGTATGGGCACGATCTAACTTGGTGTAAATTTAGCCTAATATATCGAGGCAGTTTAAGTTAGCACTAGATAGCATGCGAACAAAATTATCTTCGTTACGTTTTATGTTTTCTCTCAAGAAACTATTGGTGACAGGAATTTATCCTACATAAACCTCAACTTTACACGAAGGTCCATAAAAAGGAAACGCAAATGATCATATCGTAACAGAAGACCTTAGATTATGTCATTATGATGTTACCGTGACTGAAATGTTGTCCGGAAATTTCCTGTCGATGGCCAAACAACTGTTGAGTTGTTGTTTTTTTTTAATACATTTCATCGATATACTCTCATGCTGTTAACATTGTAATAAAAGTAGTTTAATCGAGTAATTTTCTGCCTTTTCATGCGACTGTACGTTATATAACCGTTTGTCTCTTACAAGCCTATTGTAATTATCCCACGGTGACTTAGTTGGTAGAGCGCTAACCTCTGGTGCTAGGTTTTCGGATCGATCCATGCTCATGCCATGTGGACTTTGTGGTGGACAAACACTGTGTGCGTGCGTTTTCTCGGGGTGCTCCCGTTACCTCCCAGTATCTTCATTCCACCAATTCATCCCATCATCATCCATCCATACGGTCTGAGCCTAAAATAGTTGCCTAAAGGCCTTAAAATAAATTCAAATTCAACTATTGTGATTACCGTATGTAGTATGTAAATTCGTACTCATTATTTTTTAACACATCGAATCATGTGATAGATTGTACGACATAAATAATAAAGTGAAGAATCCTTACAATGGGTACAAGGTGGTAAGTGTACCCCGAGTCTCACTTTATTTACACACATATACTTGGTGCCTTATTGTGCCACGTTTGGATGTCACAACTGCCTCTATTCGTCTAAGTAATGCTACTACATCGTCCAGAAAATGTTTCTGAGTTTACTAGACCACGAAGATAGAATAAGATTCCCGCAAATTGGCTGATGGAGCAGATAATTCTCGATCAGTCCTTTACACTTCATCCCATGGATTCTTAATTGGATTTAGATCAGGCGAACGAGATGCCCACTAAAGTAATATGAACTCACTGTCATGCTTCTGTAACCACTGCACTGGTACGATTGATGGTACGAGACAAGCGCTAGTGGCCCTTAGATTCTGATGCGCTCTATTTCTGAAAAAAAAAAAAAAGTATTGTTAGATATTGTGGGAGAGTAAGGATTGGGTTTGATCTAAGGAGTTGTATTTTTGTTTTAAATTATATTCCTTTGTTATATTGTGTTCTGTTAAACAAGAGGCATCGCTGTGCGCATAATGGCGAAATGATTTGAAGGACTGCAACAACGATAAGGTCATCAAGAAGGGAATATCTTACTGGTTTAAGGAAAGTGTATCTCATAATTCAACCTTCAATATGAAGCGAATGTGAGGGTAGATAATACGGCGCCTGACAAGTGGCAATCACGTGACAATAATAATAGTCTGCCGTTGTTCAATACGTTATGCTAGCGTATGATCCAATCAATCTAGTGCTAGTCATGATGGAAGCAACAAACGTTGAACAGCGTCCCGTAACCGAGGAAGTACAGGAATCCATCGTTTCATGATGGACGTATACAAAACCTGAATGTCTTTTTCACGTGTTAAAAACTGAAGTAAGAGAATCCGAAAGAGGCGGTCATCGTTTACATGATTCGAGGCCCATCCAAGTCATCCCCATTTAGTTTTACTAATCCGTGTTTCTTTCAGCTAAAGATCTCCTATGAGGGCGTATTTATAAAATCCTGGGTGATGACATGAACGTTATCGATAGTTCCGTACTCACAAAGTATTATACTATTTAAGAACTGTGTCTCTACTTCTGAAAGCCCTGAAAAGAACACTGCGATCAATGTAACATTAAATTTATCCTTGTTAACTTAATTCATTCCCTCGTCTCTATTACAATAATTCAGTTTAGATTTATACTTTTTTGTGTGCTTTATTGTCGAGTACCTTATCATCTTATTAAAAAACGAGCTTCAATATTTATTTAAGACTACATACACTTTTTTTTATCAAATTAATTTACTTGCGAATACAAAAGTGTTTTCGGCATAAAGTGGAGGGAAGAGATTGCTTAAGATGTTCATAATATTGCAGTTGTAAATTATCAATAAATTTGTCTTTATTTCAGGAGCAAGAGTAGAAGTGTGGATCATGGATTTGCACCGCCTTTTGACCTTGACTCCCTTCGAAGCAAGGTTGAAGGGCGCTTTGATAGTGTTGGAGAGAGTGCTGCAGAGGGGATTGGACAGGGTAAGTGTGCAATTTCCAAATATATAATTATCATGTGATATCAGATTTTGAAGTACGATGTTGACGTTGCAAATTATATATGCGGACTGTGTGACATATACAATTGTCTAACTTCTGGAGATGCGCTTTGTTTATCTTGTACTTGGTAATCGTGCCGCATTGCCATTGACATGTACTTGGATTCTTTTAAAATAACATAGGAGAATGATCGAGCTTAATTATTTTGAATTTAAGATATATACTCTATATCTGCTTTGTTCCGTTGAAGAAACCACGATCTCATAGTCGAGGTTTGGTTTGCTGTTAACAGTAGGTCCGGTTTGTGGCATCAGTCCTTGAATTGAACGATTTTCATATTGCCTCATCCTTTTTGTTATGTAACAAGACGTACCATTAGTTATCGTGTGCTGCATACTGTGTGAAGATAAACTTTTTTTTTTTGGAATTCAGTGGACATTGGGGAAGTCGTTCTTACAGCCTCTTCTTTAGTTCACAATGGTTCGTGGTGTCCTCAAATCTTGCAACGTTAATTTAACTCATTTTCTGACGTCACACAATGATGAAATTTTGCACAGCGACGTAAGTCGGGTGACAATACAATATTCCGTTGATGCTTTCATTAAAAAAAATTCTATATATGTACACATTTTAAAAGCATATTTTTTTTAATATGAACTACTTTATCCTAAAATAAATACTAGCCCGCAACTGTATTGTGTTTGGCTGGTTGCATAACCCTTTAGGGTTTGGGTGACAATGTCATCTTGAGAAAAAGTATCTGAACACCGAAATAAGTAGAAAAAAATAATAAAAACTTTTTAAAGACATATTTTTGTTAAACAATTCGTACTAAAAAGTAAAAACTAATTTTGTCCATGCGTGACTAAAAGGATAAGCAGGGGGCGCGTCAATTGAAGAATTTATAAAGTGACTGTATATAAAAGAGCGCCCCATGCTTTCCTTTTTTAGTTGTGCATAAACAAAATTATTCTTTACTTTTTAGTTCGAATTGTTTAAGAAAAGTGTTTTGTTTTTTAGTTTTTAGTTTATTTCTTTTACAGAATCACATTAAATTTTAATATACCAAAATCGTTGGTGGTTTAATCTCCCTTATAGTTATCAAAGTGTAGGTCAGTCAGTCTTAAGTGATGCGTTGATATCTATTGAAGGATTTGCTGTATGTGGTACGTAATACAACGTCCTTGCAATATGTGTGCGATTTAGAAAGAAAACAAAACGCAGTTCCTGTGGCCCATTGCTTACAATTGCCGACTTAGGATCTTTACTGGAACGATACACAGATTCTAATTCTGCTGTCGGCCATAGTGACACAGGTTTTCACCAGGCGAATGCCGTGGTGGTGCTTAGAAATCACCTTTTTGTCCCTTTCTCTGGAACATTAGTCTTGGAGACTTCTGACGAACTTAGATCATAACAACTTCTCAGTCCTTACTGACTTGATGTAAATTTTAAAACTAAAACAATAGAAAAAATCTACAAGTAGAATGGACAATTATACGGAACATTAATTATACTATATCACTTTCGTGCTAAGTGTTTAAATTTCATTTACAGTATCACTTGATCTTCGGTCGCTAGGTAATCATTTGAAAATGCCGGATATATCTTTTGTCCATAGCATGACAGTATTTTACACTCTGGGAAAGTTCGCGCCTAGAATGTGATGCGTGTGAGATGAAATTCCTTGAACCATGAAAGAAACCAAAGGAAACCAGTAGTCGTACTAGTTCGTAACTTCATTACAAACTCACAAAATACTTGGAGACGAAAACACATTTCTTCTCATTTGCTCCAAATCCGAAGAAACATGATGTATGGTCTTCTTACAGTGCTACGAAATCTTCGTCAACAGCATTAACATAATGGTTTTCTCTTTTGGTTAGCGACACTTCTTACTAACAAAGTTAAGTGTCATCTAGTTTCTTTAACAACATCAAACTTTAAAGATTCTCAAATGTTGTGTAAAGTGTTTAATTTTTCTTGTGTTATTTTCTTTAATGGTAACTGTAAAATGTAGAGCCCCTAGACCATAATTTCTTAACTGACGTTCCATCGCCATCTGATGATACATTTAGTATCCAGGGACGTCGAAATCGGTGGTGCCGGGGAAGCAGTTTCTTTCTTAATAATTTGCGAAGGTGCGGGTTCCTTACTCAGTAGGTAGCTAGCGAATCCTTGCTGCACTAATTGCAGAACATTCGTAAAATCTATGTTAAAATTGCTTTTGAAATGAAATTCATATAACTCTTCCACAAAATTGAATTAAAAGAAGAGAAAAGCAAGAACACACAATTCAAATTAAGTAGTAGTTTAAACTCGAGCGACAGATGAGAGCAGTTGATCTTATTGGTGAAGAGATTCTTCCTCCCCGAGTCGTAAACAAGTGCCGACATCCCTGTTTATATTTGTTGCAAAGTTTCATACTCGTTCTTATGATTGAAATATTTATGTTTATATGAAACTATTATATTAAATTCATGTTTATCTTAAATGATTTAGATTCTATTATAGCTCATCTGTATTAAATGTGCACAGGAAAAATTACCGAGCACAGAAAAATAAGAACATTCCTTTTTTATGTGTTGGTCGTGGTGGTGGCGGTACGTTCCTTTATTTGCATACGTTGGTAGAGGACTGGGTCGGCAGCTGGGAGACCCTGATTTGATTTCTGGTTGCTACAGTAAGCAGTTTTTGAAGAATTTTTTAACATGTTACCGTATCTTTGTCTATAGGAAATTAACATCTAAACTTGTTTTTGTATACACCCAAAAGTTCTTGTATACCGTGATGTTGATTGTAGTTTTAATTGTGTTCATCAGTTGGCTTTTTGCTCTTTTAGTTCATATCCAGCATTTATGTAGATAAAGTTCAATAGAAAGTAGTTTCATAGCTTATGAATGGTTTAATACTTAAATATTGTATGCAGATGGCGTTGAGACATTTTAAAAGTAAGGCAATTACGTCGAACTCCAGCAGACTTAGCTTTGTTAATTTATAATTTCGTTCTTACTGAAAAGAAGAATCTCTGAAATCGGAATTTTGAAAGAAAAGGACGGAATTTTGATCTTTTCATATCAAGATTGTGGATAGGCAGAAGCCAATAGAAAGTCAAAGTTGAGTTTAAGGTTAATCTAAAGCAACAATATCCAACAAAAGATGGCAGCACTACCTCCGTATATGTCTAATGTATTTTCATTGCTACACGAAATTTTTTTGCTACTCCTACAAATTCAAGACTAGAGAGTTCAAACTTTCAGGAAAGAGAGTTCATAACAAATTCAAGAGCATGATCGATGCCGATTTTTAATTTTTTTTTTTTGTTCATTGTTGAAAAAGCTTCATTATTATAGGTTTCGATATTAACAAGAACAAATTTATAGGAGTAGCAAGGAAATTTCGTGTAATGATAAGAATACATTAGACATATATGGAGATAGTGCTGCGATCTTTTGTTGGAGATCGTTGCTTTAGATCATCCTTAAAAAGTCTCTACTTTCCAAGTAATGTTATTTACTACTAAATTTATTACAATTTTGTTGCAGTATGCCTAAAACAATCCATTTACTTTTGTAAACGAAATTGTTAAGAATATTTGCTAAATTATGCTTTAAGTACAGTTATAAAATATGTTACTTAATGACAATTTTGAGCCCTGGAATTATATTTACTAAACATTTTTAAGGTATTATGCTCTAACGTTTTACAAATATTATTACACTAATATTTTAATCTGTTCTGAACTTTTAAACTCTCTTTCTCTCTCTCTCTCTCTCTCTCTCTCTCTCTCTCTCAACGAGAAATCATGGAGATATATACACACAAGCGAAAAGGGCGGGGATATGGTAAGCAGGAAACATTTACCTGATCACTCTCGTTTTTATCGAAATAGAAGAAACATGCTATTGTGGTTGATTCGGGGACACGAACTTGGCTGCTCCGATTGCAAGTCCAGCGTCTCACTCAGGGAGCCAGCCATACTCGGATCCGTGTCTATTATTGATCCCGACTTAGCACTGTCGGTAGTCAATGACCTGAATAAAAGGCGTCAGTCAATCATCAACGCTAGAATTGATCTGTTTGTTATTCGTAACCGAAGATGAATCTGTTGCATTAGGTACCACTGCGAAATAAAAAGTTTTTGGGTCTGAACGTGAAAAATGGTCCATCTTTTACAGTACACAATTTTCTCGTTCTTGTCTGAATAGGAAAAACTAACTTTTGTCATCTTGAGATTCATATTTTCTGCTAGCCCAAGTGACAAGTTGGTCTCATGTCGGCTCGCTGACCCCGAAATAGCATGAAGTATATAACAGCGACGCGTTTCAAGTGATTGATTGTAGGGCAAACACTGCCATCAATCATAAACCACAGTAGTAAGAAAAAAACTATCTGTTGCATTTTTCTACTAACCTTGACATTTTCTGTTGTAAAATGGTTGAGAAAAATTTTATGCATCTTGAGCAGGCAGACGAGCATTTCAGTGCCACAAGACAAGCTATATTTCACGCGAATGGAAAATATAACATTCAACAATATGAACTAGTTTCGCTTCAAAGCTAGAATATGACGACAATAGGAATTTTCCAACCAGGGATTTTTTCATTCGATTTCTGGTCCTTGTATGCTTGCTTAGTATAGTTTTTGTGTGGTGCGGATGTTCATTGAGTTTTTCTGGGTATAGTTATCATTTTTTCGTAAAATGATTGAAATACTAAGGAACTTTTGTACACTAAACAGTAGAAATAATTTCACTGTATTGTAACACATGAGCAATTCATCTGGTAATTCTAAATACAGTAGACTCACGTTTATCCGAATTTATTAGGACCGAGACTACCTCGAATAAGAAAAAGATCGGATAATACGGAGATCTGGGATTAATGGGTTACAAAATGTGGCGATAACTGGCTACATTAATGAAAAATCAGTGTTAATTTAATACGTACATTACAAAACAATACATAATTATGTAATTATACTAGTGAGATAAACAACATATTTTATAAACAAGACACGAGGTGCACGAGGTCAGCAAGCCCGAAGTTCGCAAAGATCAAACGAGTAAACCCGAATCGGTTCGGTTAACACGGAGCCTCGGTTAATCGCGAGTCCACTGTAGTTAAATTATTAATGAATACACTCAATCTACGGTAACGACTTTTCGTTATATACAAACTAATATTTTATGAACATTACAAAATAGCAAATAGATTTAGATCCTACACATAAACTATTGTCAAGAGAACATCTCAGTAAGAAAGAATTGTAGCATTAAGAGAATGAAATACCCATCTTTTGGCTTACAAATGATATTGTTCTTTAAAACAATTAAATATTAGGTATGAGTATAGGGTATCAGAACATAGTATATTTACGTTTTATTTGAATTATTTATTATTTACACCCTAAATAATCTTTTGAGGACGGGACCTACAGTTTTTGTTAAAATGGGCCCCATACCACTGCTTTTAATTGATCCACTGAACCCGGGACCACACGCATAAAAAGCGAACGTGCAAACCACATACCTTATCTTCGCGTTTTTCTCATGTTTACTAAATCTATACATACCAAGGAATGTTTACCGGGTAAAGATGATACATAATTTATATAATACAGTTCGTTGATTGGTTTGGTAAAGCTGAGTAAAGAATACTGAGGCGCTTTTATTTGTTTGTTACAACGTTATTAATTGTTTCAGAAATTGAACCCCGACAAATTTTATCTACCTATCACTTTAGCATATCACTTATAGGCCTGGGAATTCATAGCTGCTTCTTTTCTCTCTTCAAATGGGCGAATTATATACACACATTGTATTTTTTCTTCTATCGTTCATTGATTTATATTCTGTATAAGCATACAATTCTATATATAAAAAAAAAAAAATCGGAATTCTAACTCAAAACTCAAAAAAATTAAGAGTATATGAGGCCAGTGCAATAATTTAGTCGCGTTGTGCCGTTGATATCTCTCTTCGCCTTCAGAAGATGTTTAAACAATCTAAGAATACGAAATAACAACAGACGTAAAGAACTTGGAGAAATGCTGTCAAGAATTCGCAATAATTGATAACGGAAAAGGCTGTATTTCAGACAGTTTGGACATATTTCGATTCTTTCTTTTTCTGTCTTCATTAGAAACAGCTGCAATGTAACGCATCCATGGCTCATTATAGCCCCTTTTTGAATGACATTGGCTCACAGATAAAAATATTAAAATTTTAGTAACGCACAAATTTTTCTCTACACTAAAATGTCTTTTTCAGAGAGCAAAGTTTATCAAATTCGTATAAGTGATTCATAAGTTTAAAATCCGTCTTTTAATTTAGTTGTCATTTTAGCCTAATTTGGTTATCGTCTTTATAGAACATTAGTAAACATACGAAATTTGGCCGAAATTCGATCCAGTTTATGGACAGTTGCATATACTGACAGGCAGACTAAATAAAGACTCGTCACTTTGCAGCAGTAGAATGAAATGACAGTCTGAAGAAAGCGAATGCATTTTACAGGAAAAGGGAGAGTTTTAAGTTAGAAATGTACGTGTGAAGTGTTATAGCGATGTGAACATACACCAAACACTTCTGTTCTAGTGATTACGGTTCCTTTCTTCAGATTAACACTGACGAGGGAACATTCCCAACTGATCAGCCGATATTTACATGAAATATTTTTTTCTCACTAGGTTTTAACTTGTAATGCACGAAAATGACATCCATAGATAGACCCTACCTTTTTGAAAATTTTGAACAGGATTTTTTTTTAATATCGATTTGTGCCTATTTGTACATGGTAAGGAATAGGTATCAAGACACTTGTCGTGATAAAACCGCTGCTGGAATATGATACAACCTTTGGGTAATGACAATAGGTGAAAGGCTACATCTGGTGGTGATATGAGAATCGTGGTCGCCATCTTGAATGCCGCCATCTTGGATTCAGCTCGAAAATTTTAAATAGGAAGAGGGGCATGTGACCTATCAATTTAGCCTATCTTGTTCCCAGAAATTCAATATGAATACATTTTGCACCTACGTTTGTTTAGGATATAGAAATTCAAGAAGTTATAATTTGGCATCCCACACCATGTGCTCAATTTGTTGGCAATTTTGGTAGGCACACAAAACCAGTCGTTTTCTTTTTAAATCCCCAGCAACGAATCTAGCATATCTGCACCACCGTTGAACCCGGTGTTACCCAGTGCAGATGAGGAATTTAAAAACGACTGGTTTTGTGTGCCCACCAAAATTACTAACAAATTGATCACATGTTGTAGGACGCCAAATTGTAACATCTAGAATTTCTATATCCTAAACAAATACCAGTAGGTGTAAAATTTCTTCATATTTGAATTTCTGGGAACAAGCTAGCTTAAATTGATATTTCACATTCTATTTAAAATTCTCGAGCCGAATCCAAGATGGCGGCTTTCAAGATGGCGACCATGATTCTCATACAACCACCAGATGTAGCTCCTTCACCTATTGCCGCCATTACCCAAAAGTTGGATCATAGTCCAGTAGCGGTTTTATCATGACAAATGTCTTCATACCTATTCTTTACAATGTACAAATTAGCACAAATTGATATTTCAAAAAATTCCTGTTCAAAATTTTCAAAAAGGTAGAGTCTAGGGATGTCATCTTCGTGCATTACAGGTTAAAACCTAGTGAGAAAAAAATATTTCATGTAAATATCGGCTGATTAGTTGGGAATGTTCCCTCGTGAGAAGACACGCAAGCTTGAGTCCTGCTGCTTGTCATATTGACTGAAGTTTTCCACAGTTTCCTTCAGTTCTACCAGGGAAATACCAGTAAGGTATGCAAGAACAGGAAAGAGAATGCTGCAATTTATCGACAATATTCAGTATGTCTTACAAGTAGAGTGGAAACCGTAGCGAACGGTGGGTGAACTCTGATTTATTGAAAAATATCGACAGTGATGGTAAGATAGATGTCGAGTATTCTATTGATTGTATTGTTGTAAGTCATATACCAGAGAAAATTTTCACTCGTTTCTTGGTACACACATGAAGACTTTAAAGGCATGATATCATTCACCGAAGTTGCTAGCCTTATATTGTAGCGATTGCTTGTCAGTAAGGTGACACTTACCAAACAATTTTGTTTTGAATACATTGGTGATACGTCTTTGATCTAAGGCAAGTGAGTGGCATGTAGATGCATGCCTAGGTCTGAAGATGAAATACTGTCACTACGTATTTCGTTCTAAAGTTATTTCTTATTACTCGGAAACCGTACGAAGTAATTTAAGCAAAAAGCATTTCTGTCTAACGAAAGATAAAAGTAATGAAAGTTCTTTGAATTTGTGGGGAGAAAGCTACAAACTCTAAAGTATGTAAATAATGAAAACATCTTGAAGACGCAGAATGCATAGAGGTGTGTTTCTGTGTGCGTTCCGCTCATAATACAAGGTATTAATAAAAATGTCTTACTATGTATACGAAACTTCTTTCATGATTTTCACTTAATGCAGATTTCTGTTGTGCTAAGTTCTCTTACAAAATGTCTCAGTCAGCAAATTATGGAAAAATGACGGATATGAGAGAATTTCAAACAGGCTTGAAACACAAGAGAATTTCAATGAAAATTGAGGAAGAGGAGATGTTGGTTTGTTCAGTATAGAACATGAATAAAGAATACTCAGCAGAAGATTCAGTGATTCAACTTAAAGCGTTTAAAAAGGTTTATAAAAAATCTGAAGTTGGTTATCTTATGACCAGTACCTGTATTTTTACGCAATGAAAAACCAAAATTGTCAATGACTAAATCTAAAAATCTACTCAAAAGCTGGTGATTCACGTAAATAGGTTCTAGAAAGAGATTAAATAGGCAGAAAAAGAAACATTTATTTTGAGTTGTTATGCAGCTTATTCTCTCTTATTTTTGTACATAAAAGATCGTATTTGAATAATATTAGTATTTGTTAAAAATTCTACAGTCTTCGTGTGCTTAAAGTTCAATATTTGCATAGGGTACATTTCACTGCAACTTTGTAACATAACGTTAAAAACAGTTTCGTTCAGAGGTATTTAGTACGGAATTTTTAAAACCATAACAAAAAGTTTTCTTAGTTTAATAAATAACGAATGACAATTTTTCTTTTACAAAATTCAAGCCGAATTCAAAGTGTTGGTGTTCTGTGTAACTGCAGTAATATGACTTACAATGACGCATTTGTGGGCTTATTTTGTGTATTTGTGTAGCAGTCTTGGTTCACTCCCACCAATTTTGAATCCCCCTTCCCCGCTCTATATCTCCTCGGTAGCACGACACAAGATCGAATGTAAAAAGAGCGAACGACCAAAAAGCGACTATAAATAGTGTAACAGCTAGGGATCAAGTGTGGTCCAGGTTCGCGTAAATTCCCGAATATCGAAATGTTTCAAGTCTCAACTCGCAGCACTGGCAACACTGAATATCATAGTATTTATTTAACAATCCTGTCAAGCTGTTACCCTCCGTACTGCAGCGGGCAAGCAAGATACGCTGGGGATAAGGTAAAGTAATGGGGTAACCAGGATAAGAGACCACGTTCTCCAAGTTCCGTCCCTCGCGAAGAGAAACGGTCACTCAGAGAGCTTATCCCTCGAAGAATGGACCAATGCGTATGAGCTACTGGTTCCGAGCCTCCGGAGAGAATCGGTCGTTCGCGGCCCACAGGTTGTGGAAAGGTAGTATGAGCTACTGGTTCCAGACCTCCGAAGAGATATGGTAGCCTGTGGCCCACAGGTTGTGGAGAAGTACACCCTCCATTCCAAAAGAAACCGAACGTTTTAAAAAAACAAAAAAACAATGTACATTTTGGAACAAATCATTTTTATTAATCAATGTATTCCCCTTCTGCATCGATACACATATTTGCACGCTCCAACAAGTTGTCAAACGACTTCTCCATGTCCTTTATTGGAATGGTCTTTAGGACGGCGGTCGTCGCCTTCTCAATGGCTTCAATCGATGCGTGCCACTTTCCTTTCATCGCCAAATGCAGTTTCGGGAACAGATAGAAATCGCACGGAGCGAGATCTGGTGAATAGGGCGGATGATGCAAACGAATAATGTGATTTTTGACCAAAAATTCAGTTACAAGTCGCGAACGATGTGATGGTGCATTATCGTCCAAAAGAGTCCAACTGCCGATTTCTCGATATTCGGGCCGAATACGACGAATTCTTGCCAGCAAACGCTTCATGACGCCCAAGTAAAACTCTCCAGTGACTGTCTGGCCGGGCTGAACAAATTCTTTGTGGATAATTCCTTTTGAATCGTAAAAACAAATCAGCATCACCTTAACTTTTGACTTCACCAAGCGACTTTTTTGGGTGGTCCTTCATCCGGCGCTCTCCATTCAGCACTTTGCCGCTTTGTTTCGGGCTCATAGTCAAAACACCACGTCTCGTCACCAGTTACAATCGATTTCAAGAAGTTTCGATCCTGCCGAGCACTTTTAACAATGTCTTTGCAATGCGCAATTCGATCAACTTTTTGGTCTTCGGTGAGTTTGTGTGGTACAAACCGCGAATTAACCTTCTTAAGGCCCAAAACTTCGGTCAAAATGCGGTATGCGGTTGTTTGAGGAATGCCTAATTCCATTTCAATAACTTTCACCGACGCTTTTTTGTTATGTTTGATGAATTCACGCACTTTTTCGATGTTTTCTTCCGATAATCCGGTTCTGGGACGGCCTGATCTTTCGTCATCATCCAGCGTCTCTCTACCCGATTTGAATCGCCTGAACCACTCGTAAACTTGCGTACGGGATAGACACTCATCACCATATGCATTTTGTAGCATTTGGTGCGTTTCAGTAAAAGGTTTACCCAGTTTAACACAAAACTCAATTGCAGCTCGTTGTTTGAAACTCATTTTCCGACCGATGTACACAACACACTGACAGTTGAAACGCAATAACTTTGTTGCCGTGCATCCAAATGTCATGACATTTATACCAGTTGTCAATGAGGGACTACGCCATCTACCGCTAAAATATTACAACAGATGGCACTAGTGGTACTATTTGTTTTCAAAAGTTCGGTTTCTTTTGGAATGGAGGGTGTAGTATGAGCTACTGGTTCTAGACTTCCGAAGAGATATGGTCGCTCGCGGCCCACAGGTTGTAAACCGGGGAAGGTGAGCTACTGGTTCCGGATCTCCAAGGAGATACGGTCGCCCGCAGCCCACAGGTTGTGAAACGTTCAGGAGGGTAGGTTCCGTGCCTCGACGCGAGTAACGGTCGCCTACGGTCAACAATCGGAGAGGGAGTTAATTAATGAAAATATACCCGCACTGCAGTTCATTCACGCTGCAAGTTCCACTTATGCGAGAGGCAGTCACTTGTGAAATCCCACGAAGCCGATTTATTCAATAAAATCACGTGGCTGGAAATGACACTTATTTTATTGCCACAGAAGCTATAAATTACTATTTTGCGTTCTAACAGTCGCCTGTTGTTAGGTTTATACAGAAGCATATAATAAACTTCGATGGCTACTGATTTTGCCTATGAAATAAATATAAAAACAAATTTTATTTAATAATAAACAATTCACAACATGCTTCTGTCCAAAATAACAGTTAATTGGTATTAAAAGTTTCTTTAAAATATTTAGTAGAAATGACAAAAGAAATTACTGAAATTGACTTACATGTGCGCATCCTTTGGACTTTTGCTAATTATACATTACATATAGTGAACTTACTGCTGTAAACGGGCTACTTATTCAGCACTGTTATAATAGGGCGACTAACACAAAGACCAACTTACAAAATGACGGCCAACTAAAAGGGCGAATATCAAAAGAACAAATGACAAAGAGAGCGACTACCGAAAGGGTGAATGCCAAAAAGCGACTACAAAAAGAGCGAATGACAAAAAGAATGAATGGCAAAAAGAGCGAATGACAGAAGAGCGAATTACAAAAGAGCGACTACCGAAAGGGCGAATGTCAAAAGAACGAATTATCTTTTGACTCGGGACCGTTCCGTCTCGGGCCTTTCTGTCCTCGCCCTTTTGTCTGGGCCCTTCTGACGCGATACTAACTCCACAAGCTTATAGCATTTAAAAAAGATGCACATACATTGAATGATAATTAATAGTGAGTTGAAAAATACATAGATATAATTTTGTAACTATAATCTCCATGATAAAACTAAAGATTCTTAGATTTTAATAATAGGCATTTGACTTCAGATCTGGAAGCTCCCAGTTCTTCGTTAGGAACCCCGTTTCCTTTGTTGCTTTAACACAAAGAAATACACCTTTTAGCACAGGGCCGCACGAGAAGATACATTTAAAATCTCAAACGGCTGATTTTCACCCGCAACTAAGTTATTGTAAATAGCAATTATTGTACCAAGTTTAGTTCCGATCGGTTCAAAATTGAGGAATTTTTTTAAAGTTCCAACGGCCACCATGGTGAAACTTTTCTTCCGATCATGATCCCATCGAAAATATTTAGACAACCAATTTTAAAAATTACTTCAGTGCTCTCTCTCTCTCTCTCTCTCTCTGGTAGTTTTCGTGTCAGGGGGTGACGATCGGAGAAATTATATAGAAAGTGAAACACAAGATTGCTACATTTATAAATACTCTTACCTAAATTCAAAAGGATAAATTGAATTTCAATAAATACAAGAATGAA
Source organism: Lepisma saccharinum (assembly GCA_022664845.1). Classification (NCBI taxonomy): domain Eukaryota; kingdom Metazoa; phylum Arthropoda; class Insecta; order Zygentoma; family Lepismatidae; genus Lepisma; species Lepisma saccharinum. The sequence continues at coordinate 92,094 of JAGDQP010000529.1, read as the reverse complement.
CTACATTTCTTTACGATTTATATTTTCACCACCGTGAAGTACAGTTTTACTTAACATTTGCTACTTAACTTAACATTTGCTGAAAAAATCGTTACATGTATCAAAGTTACTACTATTTCGAATTAGTTGTTTTCAAGAATGTAATACACAAAAAATATAAAGTGATAAAACTGAAGTTCTTCACGAATCGCAACAAAACGATTCGATAATTTCTATCATTCACATTTTCTGACCTCTTTGAAGTAATTACAACCATCAAAGTATTCCTAAGTTGCAATAATTTTGAGAAGCCAGTTAACATATCCTGTGTATTAAAAGCATAAAATTTCACCATTAAACAAGCAATTACTAACAATTTTAGATAAACGAACATTTTTACAAATATATAGTTAGGGTCCCTCGTTATAATAGTGAGATGCAACACTAGACGCGAACGTAGTTAACCGCAGTTAATAAAATCGTTCGATTATAGAGAAAAATCGTGGCTGCACATCATAATTTTAAACTAATCTTAATAAAACATATTTCTAGACAACTAAATGCTAATTATTATCCAGTATGATGTTTTAGGCAAACGAATGAATTTAAACCATACTAAATTTCCAATTTATAGCCGAAATAAAAGTCAAATCAACAGTGGAGCCGCGCTCTTTCACGCTAAAATTAATCTTCGCTATACACTTTAAAACAATGCGTTAAACTAGCAACAAACAAGAAAATATGAGTTATTAAGTAAGAAATACAGTATTTAATAAAGAATTAAATTAGCTATGCACTATTATGTAATGTAAATGGACTTTTCTGTTGACTTAGCTACTATTTCTATGTAGTGCAGCTCTAATATAGGAAATTCATATTCATTAAATATGCCTATTTCCTAAAATACAGACTTGGAGACGTCAGAAAGCTACCACATTCTCCATTGTTTAAGATTTCAATAAAATGAAGCATGATTAAATATTTGGTCAGCGTTATGCCTTACTAGACCAAGCGCCATTTCTTAATTATTTTCTATATGGCGTATTCTGCTGGGAAATAATAGGAACTATTTTAAAAAATCACTATCAATGTATTGGCGACGGTTGCCAAGAAATATTCCTAAAAGTTAAGTAAGTGCTCATGAACTGTAGACTGAATTATCTCAAAACAATTTTTTGACGTTTGGTCTAGTGATGCATAACGCCGTCCAATTGTGTAAGCAAAACATCTTAATTACGAAACTATGGATATTATTCGAGCTCAAATGGAAAATAAACAATAAAATATTCTAACACTATTGATTATTGGCCGGATTTAAACTAAACAACATTTAGGTTATAGTATTATTGGAAGCTTCCTTACATTTTATTGGTTTTTCAAGTATCCATATATTCATTCGTGATAACTAATCCTTGTACTCATTACCGAGCATACTCTGATAAAGTGAAAACTACTCACCGTAGTTAAGTTAATTACAACACAAAACGTAATCGAATGTCTGAATATTAGAAATGGTGGCTTTACCATATTAGAACAAGTACAATTTGTTGTAGTAGTTATTACTTATCCGACACCAAGCCAGGACTCTATCTATTAAGATACCTGCCGGTTGATGTGAATAGCTGATGAAACCAACTCTTGAGAAGTAAACCTTTTTTACTACAGGTAAGTACCCATGCATTTAAATAAAATGAAATCAGTCGCATGTGAGAATGAATATAACCAATAGAATCTAGTTAAAGTGTAAAAGGAGCGGACGAAAACAAAATTGCAATTTTGATTTCCTACTGAATTGAACAAGTCACCATATGACCAAAATGTCTTTTGGCATTCGCCCTTTCGGTAGTCGCTCTTTCGGCATTGCCCTTTTGGTAGTAGTTATTTTTGTCATTTGCCCTTTTTGTCATTCGCTTTTGTCATTCACCCTTTTTGTCAGTCGCTCTTTCTGCCATTCGCCCTTTTTGTTATTCGCTCTTTTGGCATTCGCCCTTTCGGTAGTCGCTCTTTTTGGCATTCGCAATTTTAGTTGGTCGCTTACTTTGTAAGTCGGTCTTTGTGTTAGTCGCCTGATTTGTAGTCGCTTTTCTGGAGTCGCTCTTGTGTCGTTGGCCTTTTTCACTTTCGGTCTTTTGTCGTGGAACCATCTCTTCAGCTATTACAATTTAGCACGTATCTATTTCTTCACATGTTCTATCAGATGGAACCTATCTTATATCGCAACTCGCTTTTTATCTAAGCACTTCCCTTGCTAGACTTTAATAAGACAATTTCTTGTTATCACTGAGGTAACTGTGAAAAACAGGGAAGCCTGTTATGTTGAAACTTGGTTTCCCAATCATTCATTTTCCTGAAATATTAAGGAATTAATGAGAAAGTCAAGATGTCAATGAGCATAAATAAAATTCTGAGGTTCATTGAGTAGATACCAGATAACCTTAATCGAAAATTATGGGTAATATTCCATTATTCTTATATGCACTAGGAAACTGCCGTGACACACAAATATTGTTGAAACGATGTATTACCTTTTACACGTTCCGTTATCCTTAATGACTTTTCATTGGATAAGGTCAGTTGACACAGTTAAAGTCATAAGTCGTTTTTCGATAAGCACAAATTATACTTCATCATCATAGTGTGAGACAGGAAGTTATTTGTGTTTAAAAGTTATACTGGAGAATTATACTGGTGTTAGAAAAAATATACTTGTTTTTTTTTTAAATAAATAAATAAGAAAAAACGTATGTCATGACATCGTTAGGGTGGACAATGTATAATACAATAGCTGATAGAAGAGCTAAATTGAGATAGGTACTTTTTTCTGACAAGAATGCTCTTTATGAAACACTATACCTTCTGACATAATAATTCAGATAAATATATAGTACAATAAACAATTAGTATTGATTTTTACACAAAATACTGACTTTTAACGCAAGAAGTGTCTCTTCTACAGTATTACTTAATCCCTCAAGTTTAGCAAAGCTTCCAGGAAAGATCATAAGCACCGTCAAAGTTGTTAATTGTGGTATACGGAACGTTATCTCGCATTGAGGCTTAAACGAATTATGTCCCACCACTACAGATGCTTGTTCTTGAAATCGATTTTCTTCCAGGATGGAAAGGTTTGAAAACCTGAAAGTTGGCCGTACATTGATATCAAACACCGAAAATCCTCACGCATGTTTCAGTTGTTAAAGAAAGCAAATAATCGAAAGAGTACTATGCCCAATGACTCCTGTCTGAATAGAGGATCGAGACACTCATTCAAAACAATTATATTTTTCATCTTTGTATGTTGAGACCGTGCGGCCGTAGCTCAGTTGGTAGAGCGTTGGCTTCGTATTCGTAAGCTTTGGGTTTGATAACAGTGGCCGACTTTCGTGAGTGAGGTTTTTCCAGGGTTTTCCTTCAGTCATACCAGGCAAATGTCGGTATAGAATCTTGAAATTGAACCCTGGCCGGCTTCATCTTGCATCCTTGAACCTACTGTATCCCGACCTGAGCCATAGATGCCTAAAGACCATAAATACAAATTCAAATTAAGATTTGTATCTTGGATTTAGTTTGGCTATAGATTTGAAGGTTTTACAGTGTTTGTCTTTTTAAATAGCATAGCTTTTAAACTAGTACTTCAAATTATTTACTTATTTGTCTGTTACGGTAGTGTTTTTATGTAACAAGCATAAAATATAGTCTGCTATTATGACAAAAAAAAAGTTAGACAAACAGATGATATAGAAGAGTGTAAAAGTCAATACAGTTCAGAAAAAATGACCGCCTTAAAAGTGCACCAAAAATTAAATAATAATTATCATAGCTTAAAAAACGTAGTAAATATGTTATAACTTTCGTGAATTTGAATTTTTATTAATGGCCGGGATAGGAAAGGGGAAAGGATTCAGGAAGGTGTTGGCCAGGACCTATGTTGGAGGTGCTATCCCGGCATTTGCCTGGTGTGACTGAGGAAAAAACCTGGAAAATCTTAGTCAGGATGATCGGCCGCTGGGATCGAACCCAGGACCCCCCGAAAGCTACGCCAACACTCTACCACTGAGCTACGGCGCCTCGGTATAACTTTCGTGAAGTTGGAGTGACTATAAACGAAGGTATTTGTCTAGGGTTCTCAAAGTTTGTGAGCTCACTGCAAATCGTTTCGGTCTGTGAAATATTACAGCATAGCTGTGTACACCGTTAAAAATTTTAGGAAAGTACCTTGATACATCCAGTAACGTTTCAATTAAATATCAGTATTTGCAGTAATCCTGAAACAGCACAGAGAGATTTCGTTTGTGGCATTGGAAGTTCTGACTTTTCAGTTCCAGTGTGATGTTCGCACATGCACAGAAAGAGAAAACGGATTCCTATCGTAACCAAACATGTATTTCTGATCAAGTATTTGCTGCCGCCATTTTGATCACACACTTTAGCAAGAATTGGGAAATATTCTATGTGAATGGGGATTGTGATCCCTAATTGACAAATAGAAAAACTGATTAGAACATGGCGTAAGTCGTAGAAGTAACGTTGTTTATGTTTTCGTGCTTCGGGGCAACGTATTTCTGACCTATACTGCTTTCATGAAGTGCTTTCTTATCGCTGGCAGTTTAGTCCAGTCAGTAAGACTTTAGACATTTAACTGAACAACCCGTGTTGAGATCTCGCTTGAGTTTTTTCGTGGCGAGTGGAATGGTATGTTGATCTGCGGACCTGAAATCATGGTTAGATTCAAACCTGAGCAAAGTCGGATCCCAGTTTATTAAAAGGCCCCGTCCTTAGAAGCTACGTGCTCGATTATGATGAAAATCACAGCTCAAATGAAAATCTAAAATTTTCACGCTCTATTGATTTCTCGTCGACTTCAAGAAATTTAATTAGATATTTAGTAAGTTTTCCCAATTTTTAATTCTTGTGTTCCTTAGCTTTGAATTTTTGGGGTATTTTAAGGGGTGTAAATTTTTTCTAAAGTTGTTTTAGTTAAAAAAAAAGAAGCAAAATGTAAAGCATTTCTAACAAAAAATTTTAAGGTAGTTTCTTTTCCAATTTTATATGCAACATAGGTGTTTGTGGGTTGCACTACTATGCCTGCATCCTTTAGAGCGCCTGCATCCTTTAGAGAGCCTGCATTCGGCCAAAATGGATTCTTTTAGTTTATCTAAATTAAATCAAATTTTCGTGATGATCTTAAGGCACCTTTATTCAGACTGGGATAGCGTTGGGGAGAGAAGGAAATCGGTCAAGGCCTAATTTTAAGGTATCATCGCGACATTAGCCTGGTATTACTGAGGAAAAATCTTGTCAGAATCGATCCCAGGACAGTAGATGTTCAAATATTTTTTTTTTCTAGTATTCAATATTTATTCTTGTAATAGTGGATAACTGTTCATTCAAAGTTCTACTCGAATAATCATCTAAATAACTTTGCAACCATCATTCCAATTATTATCCCATTTATATTAGATTTTTCGACTAAGTATTTATTTCATTAGAATTTATACAATACTACAAAGAATCGTTCGTACTAGATTGCTTAGTTATGTGTGCTGTTTTTAACAATGAACAGAATTAAATATTGTTTCACTGAAGAACGAGTGTACATTATTATCGAATGTTGAGACATATGACCAATGAATACTTGAACTGTATGTATTCATTGATATGACTTAAGAGCAAATTCATATTAGGGTGTGTCATTAGGACGAATTTATGCCAATTATTTACTATTTCTGGTCAATATGCTTATATAAATGCCTGCTCAAGTAATTCTTATTGTAGAAGTGTTAGAAACTTTTTTTTTGTTAACAGGTGTGACATTTACGTGGTTGCCCTTAAAAGAAATTCATGTGTGACTTTATCCAATTGGCATCAAACTGTTCTTAGGTTTCGAATAATTCAAGCGAGCTCACATAATGCTATATTATGTAACAGATATTTATATTAAAAAAAGAACATTCAATCTACTTGAAATCCGATCTGTATTACCCCCCACCCCCACCCCCTCCTACTTCTGATGGAAATGATGATGATAGTGAATCTTGAGACGTAATTCATTTGTGGAAGCATTGCCAAGAATAGGTACGACTGTTGACAGGTGTCCTTTTTTCTCTGATGTTGTCTTCCAAGACTTCCAGCGTTGGAAGTCGTTCACGATTTCCAACCTTAATAAATCAATTAGGGGTTGCCATGGCGATAACTTTTGGGGGCGCCAGTCAGACGCATTATTTTCACCAAACAGTATTTTATCATTTGTTGCAAGTGGAAAATTTCACCGGTGGAGATCGCGAGGATCTGTTGTTGTTTTTCTCTCCTAATCTCTTTCTGTGTCCTCCGAAGTTAATGATAGAAAGTGACAGATGGAGTTAGAATGATTGGTCTCTTTTACTTTAGTGTGTGTTTTACTGTTATTATTATTATTATTGGATTTTATTTTTAGTTATTTTCTTAAAACTGAAAATTTTAAGTAATCGCTATATTCCACTGATTGTGTGCCTGATTTTCCTCTTTAAGAGTACATATACAGTACTCTTAAAGAGTACTGTATATGTAGAGTACAGAAGAATACAGTGAAGGGCATTTCGTAGTTCTATACTTTTATTCGGAATGTTGTTACAAATACACGTTTTTATAACTTCATCTATACTTAAAGCTGCAGCATCCAAAACAACATTGAGCAATATAGTTATCCAATCAACAAGTCAAGTAATGACCTCTATGATACATGTAAACCAAATAATTATTCATGATCTTTGTTTCATCGGGAATAGCAATAGTAATATCAAACGGTTGATGATATTGGTCTGGAGGGACCATAATTATATTCTATAAACTTACAAGTTTGAGCGGTGAAATTCAGTAGGATCAAATCTCTATCCTTACAATTTTTATCTACATCTCGATTAATATCATCTCATGAATCAAATAAATACCTTACTTTACATTTTGAGTAGTAATGGGTGTCGTCAGCGAAATTCCTATTAATCCAATCAACCTTTGATATATTAAAATCTCCTACTATTAGGATGTCATGTTCACAATTTACAAGTTTCAAAGATATATGTTTTAAATAATTTTTAGAAATACTAAACCAGTATTTGGACATAAATAAACACATAAGATTAATAATTTCTTCTTTCTGCTGTATTCAGTTTCAAGCCATATACATTAATTTGTAAATTTTAAATATATTCTTCTAACAGCTTTCGTATTTCTTTTAACAGCAATTACACCTGTTTCACAGTTAAGATTGCTATAATTTCTGTCCACTCTAAAACGATTATATATATCTGTAAAATAATCTGAGTTTATTTGTTGATCTCAAAACCATGTTTCCGTATAAGACAAATTAAATCATAATTGTTGCAGGCAATAGAAGAAAAAGCATTTCGTTCTTGGTCCTTAGACCTCTTACATTCTGGTACCATATTTTCAAGTCATTCATTATTATTGTCTGACTAACTTTGTGCTGGACAAGCTAATAAATATAATCACTATATGGATATTTTTCAAAGTCATTTTGGGCTTATATTAAAAAATTAATTAGTCTTTGAATCTGAATAATCTTTGGTGGAGGTAGGTGCTGTACTTTTTTAAATCATTTTATTTTTAATGTATTAGACAATTACTGTTTTGTATTTTGAATTGAATCTGATTGGAAAAGGTGAATAGACCTCTATCTATCGTTTTTATTAGAGGTCTATCGTTTTTATTTTATTTATCTTATGATGTATTTTTAATACATTTAGATTTTTTCTTTTGGGTGTTATATAGCCCTCTGGCTTTTTTGTATTTTCCTTTTCAGACCATTCAATAATATAAATAATGTTAAATTTATTATTATTGTAGTTTCTTATTTTGTGTAATCATTATTTCTGTACCTACTGTTTTGTTTTGCAATTTGTGTTTTGAACTGAATCAAATCAGAAAGGATTAAAAAAATACTGTTTGTATCTGTTTTTTAGTTTATTTAATCTGTCTTTTTAATATGTATATTCTTCTGGGTCACATCTTGTGCCTCTGTGGCTGAATTGTCTTTTCCCGTAAATAAATACAAATATAAATTATTATCATTATTATTACATGGATGGAATGTAGATTTTTGTGGTTGGTTTGTAAAGCTGTTTATCTGACAGCCTGGTGTTTTAGCAAAAGATAATGGTTTAAATCAGTAGATTGGAACATCGGCTTCATAAAGACCTGAAAGAGTTAGTTAACAATAATAAAATATGTATACAAGACAATCATAATCATCACTCGTTTTTTGTTTGAAGGCGGCAAGTCCCGGTAGACAAATTAGGCCCTTTCCATTGATCTCAATCTTGAACTTGCTTAATACTCTCAAAAGTTGCGTTTGTCTTCTTTGTCTTCCTTTCTTCCCTTCAATGCTATCTTCAATTGCATTATTCAGTATGCAGTATCTGCTTGACCGATGTCCTAACCCGTTGATTTTTTTCTTCTCTATTAGGTTCAGTATCATTTGTCTCTCCTCTACTCTCTTCAGCACTTCGAATTATGTATTTTCTCCTCCTTGTCCACATTTAGAGTTTTCCTCAGGCCGTATGGATGATGATGGGATGAATTGGTGGAATTAAAAAAGTGGGAGGAAACGGGAGTACCCCGAGAAAACCCACGCACACGGTGTTTGTCCACCACAAGGCCCACATGGCATGAGCAGGGATCGATCCGATGACCCCTAGCACCAGCGGTGAGCGCTCTACAAACTGAGCCACCGTGGTCCCCTCCGCACCTGACTTCTTCAGTGTGTCCATCGCATAATAAATGTTGTAGATTTCGAAATAACAGATCTAGTTACATAATAACAATATACCAAGATACTGGATAAGAATCAGAGGAGTCGCGGTAATAAAGGATTTTGGTATAACGTTTGATCATAATGCTTTATTTGGAAACCATGAAGAAACAGATAAAAATATGTTAAGATATAAGATTCTTAATCGGTAATTGAGTTTGAAAGAGCTACAATCAAATGTTTTATAAACAAGACGAACATTTTATGACGCAAATCACTCAAAATTAGAAAATTAGAGACTATTGAGACTTCTTAACCCGTAATCGTTTCGTAAATATTCTAGGTGGAAGTATGCGGTTTATCGAATCACGTATTGATAAAAATAGTACTTCGTATTGTTGAAGCTTGTAGAACATACCTGTAGTTCCGGGTTTGAAACAAAATACATTTATTTAAGGATTAAAACAATCATTTATTATCCCTTTTCGTAAAGGACTATTATCGAATGTTGTACAGTACAAAAATAAAATCTATAATCCTTAAGCAGAATCTTAACTGAGTCATGAGAAAACTGATAAAGTATTGCCCACAGATAGATTCTAAAAATCGTTTATTTAACCAGTAATATTGATTTACCAATGGGTTTACTACATACAATATTTAAAAAAAAACGAAAAACAATGTATTATGTTTGAATCATGAGTTTCCAGACTCGTTAATTTCATTTTTTTTTCTTTTTACCTTAAAAAGACTTTTGATCTCATTGACTACAATATATTCTGCTTTATGAAGTGAAACATCACAGATTGGGAATCTTTCACTTACGTGGTTTAGAAAGATTTTAAGTAGATAAAATCACAACAAAGAACTCTGGAAAATATTCTTCAAAGTACTGTTACACCCGTTTGTTTCAAGATTCTGAATGGGTCGCAAATTATTATTTTCGTTGATCTTTTTCTAATTGATCGCTTTAGATATAATATCGTTGACTAATGTTGAAATGGATACGATCTTCTTGTAATAAAGGGATCTCGGTGTGCAGACAAGGGGGCCGGAATCTATTTAGAATTGAAAATTCCGTCCACAGGACGCTAATGTCATTTACATCTAATGTAAGGACATTGAAAGCCACTCTAGGCTCACCCTGAAAAGGAGCCTTTGGGTCTCAATCCTGCCACTGGGCAGGACATGTAATATCGATGTTCTTCTTTTTAACCTAACCAACTATAACTTGATTTTGTGCTTTCTTTAGTAATGAATTAATACACTACAAGTTAATTATTATAATTTTAAAAACATGAAACGAATAATCCTTTATTACACGTAAATTACAGACTAGTAGCTTTCTCCATCGATCCGACAGATTTTTTAGTGTATTGCATTAACAGCGCAAATATATTTTATTATTATTATTATTATTCACAGCCATATTCAATCCACTACTGGATGATGCCTCTCCCGGAGGGAAGATTTGGTCTAGTGCTCTCACGCTAACCAGAAGTGTTGGGAAAGGAGAGCCGAAGCTCTCAACTGTGATCGCCACTGTCTTTTATTCACAGCAGCTTCCCAATTGCATCACGATGCTGGGTGGGCACCGTTCCAGACCCTCTCGCTTTGGAAAAAATCCCTTAGCAGAGGCTGGGATCAAACCCGGGAACCCACGATCAGCAGTCAGCAACAGTAACTACTAGACCACCAGGTTCATATTTTAGTATACTTTAAGAAAATATTTATCTGCCAACTTGATTACATTTTGCATCTCCATATCGCTTCACTACTATTACGAAGAAAAGTAAGTTTGGTTGGCTGCAACGTTTCTACATCAGATTTAATTTAAGGCCTTCTATAACCCTTAACCACTCTTTTCAGTTAAATGTGATGTTCAAAATTCCTAATGTTCAATCTAGATTGGAATACAAGTTGTCGTTTTATCAAGTTCTTTTTAATTACATGCAGTGTTCGAAGTGCTGGTGGTGGGGGAGCAGACACGGTACGAGGGCAAGGTGAAAGTTCTCGGGTTTTTTAATTCAAAAATACTTTTTTTTCTACGTAGTCCCCTTTTAGTTCAATACACTTTGTCCAACGTTTCTCCAGCGAATGGATTCCATTCCTGAAGTGCAATTATGGAAGGTCTGCAAAATACCCATTTATGGATGTTGTCGCCTCTTCATTTGACCCAAAACGTTTTCCAGCCACAAGTTTCTTTAGATTTCGGAATAGGTGGAAGTCAGAGGGAGCCGAATCTAGTAAATAGGGTGGATGTTCCAACAATTTACTTCAAATCCCTCAGTTTTATCATTGTCAAAGCACCTTTGTGGGCAGGTGGATTGTCCGGATGAAAGATGATTTTTTTCTTTTACAATCCAGGCCTCTTCTCACGAATTGTTTTATCCTGTTAGTCCAGAAGATTTGCATAATATTCATCAGTTATTGTTTCCCCCTTTTCAAGGTAACCAATAAAAAAAGTTCCTTTCGCATCCCAGAAAACACCTTTCCGGCAGATGAAATCGACTTTTCCTTTTTCAGTGCACAGCCACCAGTTTCCACCCACTGCTTTGATTGCTGTTTCATTTCTGGCGTGCAGTGGTGGACCCACGTCTCATCCATAGTAACAAATTGGTGCACAAATTCGGTTGGATTATTTCCAAACATTGTTGAGAAATATGCTTTCGAATTTGTTTTGGGTCATCATTTAACACGTACACTTTCTTCTGATATGCCTACGGTCAAAGCTGTCTCATACGCCTTTAATCGCCGATCATCCAATGCCGCATTGTGCACCTTCTCGATATTTTTATGTGTGGTTGCAGTTTTTGGTCGTCTTTCAGGTGGATTATTTTCAAGAGCTGTACGAACACGTTTAAATTCAGCTGACCATTTCTTTGCTGTTGAAAATGAAGGAACATACTCCTTATAAACGTTTATAAATTATGGATGAATTTCCGTTGGCGATAAACCATCCAAAACGAAGGGTTTTATGATGTATAGGTCCACTTAAGGATAATGTAAAGCAACTATTTTCAACAAAAGATGGCAGCACTATCTCCGTTTGTCTAATGTATTTTTGTCGCACGAAATTTCAATGCTGCTCCTACAAACGCAAGCTTAGAGAGTTCTAACATTCAGGGAGGAAAGTTCATAAACAACTCAAGAGTTCGATCAATGCCGATTTTTATTTTTTGTTCATTGTTGAAATCGCTTGATTGTTGTTGTGAATATCAAAACCTATAACAATGAAGCTCTTTCAACAACGAACAAAAAGGGAAATTAAAAATCGGCATTGATTGAACTCTTGAATTGGTTATGAACTTCCTTTCCTGAAAGGTAGAACTCTCTAGGCTTGAATTTGTAGGAACAGCATTGAAATATCGTGTAACAATGAAAATACATTAGACATATACGGAAGTAGTGCTGCCATCTTTTGTTGGAGATCGTTTTGACTTTAACTTTAATTCTGTAGTTTGTTGCCTACTACTTGGGATATTTGACGAACTTTAGTTTAACATTTCATATATTTATGTTAAATTCGTATTTACTATATTTATGTATATCCTACAATTCTGGTAGTTTTGTGTGAATATGCGTGATTATAAACTGAGTACATGGAAGACAATAAGATAATTACACTCCTTTACAAATATTTTGATACTTGTTGCACATGAAAACTTGCTGGAACTGATTGATTTTTGAACAAAAGGCAGGAATGATGATCTACATAAAACTAGTTGCACTTTGTAATTCGTACTATAATTATAGTTTAGGATCTATTTTAGCTGTCATATTGATGTGATTACTGGCACATGCTTGAAAGAAGGCATTGTATTTACGTTATTTCAAGCACACACAGAATCAATGTATTTTATGCATTGATTTGAATATTGATCTTTGATAACTTTTTAAAATTGACTACAGCTTTCTTTGAAATCATCATCGTGTGAGCAGTACTACTAAAAGGTGGTTAACGTGCGAAAAACACATTCATATTTTTATTTTTTATTTCCCTTCTTTAATTACACATTTTAAAGCACTGAGTAGAGTTATAGACGTGGAATTTATTTCTTTGGAAACAACGCGTGTTTTTCCATAACAATAATCTAAATCCCAGGCGATATTATATCTTACCACATTAACCACTTTTTTCTAGACCAAGTTACGGATGTCATATAAGGAGATAGATATTATAATTCGTTCAGTAGAACATTTGGTATAAGTATTTGAGAAGAGAAACATTTTTATGTAGAGATTAATATAAACGAAATATTCCAAATAAATTAAAATGTACGCACTTCCGAAAGTACATGCTGTAGACAAAAGTATGAATTATGATTACGTGTTTTTAATAAAGTCTCTAAACTAATGCTAATAAATGAAGTAATTAAATGAAGAGGACATTGTGAAATGATTTTCTTTCTGCCTTTTCGCGTGTGCTCTGAGTTTTATTTTTCCATCTATATTTTTTTGTCTTTTGAAGGCATATTTGCTTGACTCCATCTTGTGAGCCTCTTGTTGGTCCTTAGGTGACGTAATTCACGTCGTGGAGAACAAACAGGATTTAATTAAAGTGGTGTGATAGTCGGGTGGAGTGGGCAAGCAGCTGACAAAGTTAAAAGCTAGAGTAGAACTGTGTAAGCAAAAACTGCCTGCCATAACTGAACAGATTTTTTCGTGCTTTTTTTTAAAATTCAAAATGTATTAATGCACTGATCGAACACTTTTATGCCTTAAATCCAGACTCATTCCGTCAGTTAGTGCTGAGGACGCTCGCTACGCAGTATTTGAGTGAATTTTAACAAAACTATACTTTTTATTGGTATCATCGGCAGTAATGAATGGCGTAGGACCGGTCGGTCGGCTTAACACTTCTCAATCGAAATTGGTACTCCAGCCTTATTTTTTGAGCAAAGTTTATGATTGAAGAATTCAGCTTTAAGGGAATTTTAAATCTTGTCTGCTCAGTGTTAAATTACTTGACTGTGAAATCCTTACGTGAGGACTCTCTTCTATCCTGCACTCTCTCAGTCATGAATTGTGCTCAGGTACAATTAGTAGATATAAATTCGATTAAAATTTGAAGAGTCCAGGGGGAAAAGGAAGGATGTCCTTTTTTTTCTTAGAAAAAAAATGAGTTTGCACTCGTAACAAGTAGTACACAATGACAGCTAACCCCTCAGAAAATTTCAATCTAAAAGCGCAAACAATCACCAAGTTATAACGGTTTTGCAACAATGAAATACATGGGAGTAAATGGGAGAGTTGAAGTTAAAAATGTGTTTTACGAGAAATTGCCTTTCATGGACCCTGTACTCTTCTTCCCCTGTACTCTTCATTTGTTAAGTCGATTCGTCGTATGTCATTATTTGTCTATGTATTACGTCATTTGTGACGATGTTGTGTTGCATTTGGGTGCCTCTGGATCCAAAACTACACCATTTTCTACATATCTTGAAACTAATTCTTCTCTTATTTTGGTCTGAAGATTTCACTCCTCAATTTGTGATCATTTTTAAACACCCTGTTCACGTAAAATAGAGTTTGTTGTTTCACGTTGTTAGATAAATTAAAAATGAATCTATGTATGTACATAGTACAAATAGTACGCTTACATTATGTATATGTAATGCAACTTTGCTTTGGTCCAACCAAATTATAATTCAAAATTGAACCTCTTCGCGCCCAGCTTGCGTGATTTAGTGGTTTCGGTCGCGAACTTCGGACCGACACTGGAGAAGCACGGCGGTTCGAATTTTACTCTAGGTCTTACTGATAGGTTTTTCAGTGTTTTCCTCAGTTTTCGAGATTTGATATGATATTTATGCCCTAAATGTTAACCAGATCTGAAATCATATCACGTTTAGTGACTCGGTTCGAAATCTGTCACAATGAACCCGGTCTTGACCCAAATGACCAGACTAGCTGTGATCCGACGACAAGATGATTGAATATTACCTAACGCCTCAGACCTCGGTCGGCGGTTATTTGCACACCTATCGGGTATGTTTATTCTTTCCGGGGATGTTAAACTGTTTCCACATGTTAATTATTTTATTGTTAGGAACTTTTCGGTGTCGAATGTTTCATGCTCGGGGGGTAAAACCGGTCATCCCCTGAAAGAAACACTGTACAAACAAAACAGGTGCAATAAGGAAAGGATAAAGTATCGGCTCTGCCTTTCGGGTCACCAGGTCGAAATCGGGTCACTACTGGGTTGAAATCGGTCACCACACTCTAAAAATAAATAAAATAAAATAAAATAAAAATAAAATGTGAAAATATGTTTGAAACATTCCCTTCGGAATCGTTTACTCTGGCGCTTTATACAAAGAAATTCTGTTTCGTAGTTACTAGGAAATTGTGAACTTGTTAGTCGTGTATTACGCTTCGTGGATAAGTATTTAAAATCATCTAAATTATTTTATTGATCAGCTGAAGCCACTCGAGATTATTTCTGTTGTGTTGGAATGATTCTGTATTAACATAGACGACTTTGTTTAGGTAACGTGTATCACTTCGCGCAATGGCATCCATTTTATTGTTCCATTATGTTTGATTACATCCCTATAAGTAATTGTTTGTTTAAATGTAATATTCTAAATGAATGGAAATATACCTGTGGTCAGTATCGTGTGAATCGTTATTTACAGAAAACGTGTGAATCGTTATTTACAGTTTAGAATAACTGTTTGCTTTTGTTCACATTAGCTGTCAAACTCAACAGTGCTCGAAGTGGGCTAGAAAAGGTAAGGGAACGGTTGCAGAAGTGGGCTAGAAAAGGTAAGGGTACGCTTGCATCTAGTGGCGGTGATTACCTATTGAAAGTAAAGGCAATGAGCTCCCATTTAATAAAAAGGTAGGGTACGCCAAATCCAAAATGAAAAAGGTGCTGTGCCCCCTTGTGTCCAGCACTTCTCCCAATGGCCGTCAAGCTTTCTTTTTATAAGTCAAAGTTAATGTCTCTTTTACAGATTACCCTTCGAGAGAAAGTTAAACACTGATCATTTCCTGCTAATAATACTGTCTTCACAATGCTTAGAAGTTACCACTTGTACTTGCACGTATGCCAGAACGGCGGCTTCTGAAAGGACGTTGTCAATAAATCTAAAGTAGTTTCGAAAATGCACGAATAGTTTCCAGTTTTAGCTTACGCAATCAAAAATCCCCAAAATTCACTCTTCTTTAAAGCCTTGATTTGGCCCAAAGTGACTCAAGGCCGACAGTATACGTAGTTGAGTTATACGTTCTTTCCATAGATTTTTCGTGAATTTACGTCAAGTTACAGAATAAAAAGTGCATTCTTCCACCTCAGTGAGATATGCCTATTCCCAATTTAGTCTGAAGTTTCTCGTTGAGACCTTGCTAATTTTAATCCTCTTTCAGAATTCAAAATTAACTTACTTTTTATTTTTTCAATTCGGCCATATTCATTTCAAGACCGAGTGTGATGAAGTGAACCCCTTTTAGCCTGTTACCTGTACAATACCACTGCAGTTTAGGTTGCATAAAACTGGGGCGTAGTGCACTAGAACATACACGGGTACGCCAAATCATCTAGTCATGACCATCCTTATCATTTCAGATAATTATAATATCGATTTAATTTGATATGTGCCATCTATAAACAAACATAAGAAAGAACCCGTTGTTTTTTTTTTTCACCAAAAAGACCCAGACATCTCGTGTTTTTTTTATACCTTCTAATATTACTCCAATTTTATTTTGTTATATAACAGTAAAGTAACGGAACATTATTCCAGTGAACATTGTTTACTAAATTCTTCAAGTTTAACGTGATTTTTGCAAGTTTTATAAGGTTTTTTTAAAAAATGTTAATAAAATAACATAAATGTGTTAAAAAATATAGTAGACAGTCACAACGGGTTTTCAAAAGATCTGAATTCTGCCAGAGGGAATATTAGTGAAATATATTTAAAAAATAACTAGTAAAATGTAGATAGGCCTACTTTTGAAGGGTTGAAAGAAAACCACTGAGTAGTGTTATAGTTCACTAATCGCCTTGTCAATGAACTTGCGAGTCACTTTGAAGATTGCTAGTCACATTACAAGATTGAAAATACGATAAATGTATACATAATTATTGTAATTGTCTTCTGGATGATAGTTATCTGGATGACCGATTATCTGTTATCGGTTTCTGGAAACCAATGATTTGGTTCACGTATATCCGAAAGTTGCCAGGACGGGGCTCACTAAATTAACGAGATTGAATAATTTAGATAACAACTTTCCTGAATATTTCTTTGAAATATTCCATCTAATTTAGAGGACATATGACAGGATAATTTTTATAATAGTTTTTCATTATTTGGACATAGTTATCAGGAAATTCGGATTACAAGTGCCACAGCAATCCAGGTTATGAATATCCGAATAAATCGGATGAATAAATAGTCGGTCATTCGAATCATTGAGATGTCGGCTATACTGGTCATTCTGATGACTAATGTAATTGGGTGAAAAATGTATGAGTGAATCGCAAAACTATTTAAAGGGTAATTTGGACGCCAGATATCTAAACTGTGTAAATGAGGAATTTCTGAATATTCATTTTTTTTGTTTCAGTAATATTATTTCCAAATTATCCGTATACCTATTATATGGATAAAATAGTAACTTTCTTCCCCCTGGATATCTGTCTTCGGACTTTCTTGATGTTCTTCCGAATCATCAAGGTATCTGTCATCTGAACTTTCACATTGTTCGTATTCGGAATTATCTCAGTATTCTTCATTTTTCTATTCAGTCCATCCTGACATCAGGATGACCATCATCCGAATAAATCGGATCATTGGTAACTAGATAATCTAGATGACGTATGCTGATTATTTTATTTCAACATTTAGGTAGTTCGGATAATAAATAGATTTCCGAACTATTTGTCATATTTATGTTTTAGAAATTAAAAAGAATATTAGCATGAAGAAATGACGAATATTGAAAAAAAAAAATGTTACCGGCAGTGTGAAAATTCTGTCGCTCTGAAATCCGGTACATGCACTTCCAATGAGTTGAAAATATTTTTCTTTTAAGAAATCCTCCACAGTTCCCTTGAAATTCAGTAGGCCTAATGTAGGTCTAAGTCTATGTGAACTACAATAGCTAAATCACCTCTGGTTCGATTCCGGCTCGTTCCACGTTGACATTGTGGTGGACAAACACCGTGTGCATGAGTTTTCTTGGGGTTCTTCCGTTTCCTCGACTTTCTTCATTCCACCAATTCTCCCCATCATTATCATCCATCTGGTCTGATCCAAAGTTGCCTAGAGATTTAAAATAAAATTCAATTAAATATCTAAAGTGTTGATACTTTCTTGCTGGGTAATTCCAAATGAAATAAACCAATTTTGAGAATAATCCTCAACAACCATTTCCAATCGTAATTAAATTTTACACAGCTACTTCAGCTTACAAATTTAAGTTATAAAGTTGCAGACACAAGGACCTTAAACTTGATGTGTACTGTAAGGGCCTCTAAGTAGAAGTCAACAAAATATCGGGATAGTCGTAGTACGTAGTCAGCCGTGAGTAACATATAAACAGGAAGCACAACTTGCGAGCGTTTTCTACATACAAATATAAATAAAAGGTAAAATATAATAAAATTGAAACAGACACTTCTTTAAGGAAGTCTGGCCTTGAAGATAGTAAAGATTGCAAATCAGTTCTAGATTATTCGTGAAGATAGAATGATATAAAATAGTGGCTCTTGCAGGAACGTATTAAAGGGTGAGTCCGGGGTCCGTCTCCAACAAACTTCAGAGTTTTATGCAGAACTAATATAATTTGAGGTGTAATTTTATATATTTAATATACCTTAAATTTCATACCCAGATACACCTTGGAGCCTCCGGAAGCCCGTAGACCACTCCCTAAACCATCTTATAAATACGTCTTTGAGATCTTGTGTAGTGGTCATTCTACAGTCAAATGAAGTTAACTTTTTTTTAGGAACGAACTACCTCCGTTATTTAGCCCATAATGCAATTTTTAGTGTTAATTTCTTTTGAAATATTAATGGTAATTATAATAATAGTAAAAAGATTATCTTGTTGTGTTGTTACCATATATTTGTAGGGAGGGTAAGACATGCGGTTCCATTCTTTAATCAATCAATATCCGAAACAACCGAACTGCGAAATCGTAGCTTTGGGTATGTAATATCTCTTAGGTCCCTCATAGATTTAAACTGTGTCATATAGAAAAAATATATATATAAATTTCAGTATGTATGTGTGGTGGCAGAGTGAATATTTAGGGAAATGGGAAATACACAGACTTCGGATCAGCAGTTCGCAACTATGCAAATTCGAGTCCTGCACATAGTCTATCCCGACTGCAGTTCTTTAGGATTTTCCTGTTTCAACTGGTGGATGTAAGATGGTACCTACACTCGAGTTCCTGAACTTGTCCTTACCTTTTCTATTCTTGTCCACGAATGAGTTTGTGTGCGGAGGGACGTGAACCCCAGGCTAGGCAATCCCTCAGGCTCAGGCAACAGGTAAAATAATAATAATAATAATAATAATAATAATAATAAATCCGTTAGTGCCATCAAGCAGTGGTTTTCAACCGCGGGCCCGGCGACCGTATCCAGTCCTTAAAACTATTTTACCACTCCTCGAAAAATTAAAACATTTAATTATTGGTCAATTATTTTATAGATTTGGACAGTTCCAAATTGATATTTAAATTTATATTTTCTTTCCAAATCAACTAGAATCTCAGGATGTGTAGTCATCTTTCGAATTAACCCCTAACTTACTGGCATATTCCCTGCCCTTGAAAGATTGTCCCTGTAGTTTCTCGCTCCGTGAGTATTGAAAGGTTGAAAAACACTGCCATCAAGTTTCGTTTTTATGAAATTATGCTCTTGTTTTCACTGTACTGTTAACCGTTAATTGACAAACAACCCAATGCCAGCTCGGTCGTAACAAAGCGAGATTTCGAGAAATTCTGAGGTCGACGCTGAAATGCGCCATCATATCATTATTTCATCACAATCCGTGGGAAAAGGAATGCAGAAGATAGCGGCTCGGTTCAGGGTACCACCCTGGTATTTGCTTGTGTGATTGAGAGATCTGGCAAGCATCACTAGCGATGACCGATCAAGGGATTGTTCCGACAATCAGTCTACGAAATTAAAACAGAAAGTTCGGTAGAATGTAGCCTCGGTGACTCAGTGGTAGAGCGCTTACCTCTGGTGCTTGAGGTCCTCGGTTCGATCCCAGATAATGCCATGTGGACTCTGTGGTGGACAAACATCGTATGCGAGCCGCCAGTAGCGTAAACGAAATGAGTGCCCGCAAAACTCTTATGCGGGGCCCTTTATAAAAGTGTATAGCAAACACAAGTAGTGTTAGTGTATACTGCTACTGACGATAAATTAAAATTGAGGCTTAATACCAAATTAAATGGGCCCCAAGTAATTGACTTGCCCGGGACCCCGCATAACTTCGCTTATTAACAACAACTTAGGGACGTGATCATGTCTAAATTGCTTAAAAAATCGAATTTGAGTATTTTTGTAACTTTCGGTCGTAGCGCCACCTTGCACCCGGTGTCTATATATCAAATATGAAGTCTGTCCGACAACTCCATCAATATAACGGAATCTTTCGCATAGCGAGTGGCAGCATATAATTCTTCTTTGGCATCTTCCAGAAGAACGAAAAAAAAAAGAGTTGATTTCCTTAGTAGCCTAAATTGTTAAAAATCACAGTGACGTTGAAAGGACAATGTCGTTAACTACATCCCTTGCTAACAAATGGGAGATTCCCCTAACATTACAAAACTGGACTTCTGATCAATCAGTTTTTAGTTTGTGCCTTTTGCATGCAATATTTCTCCTTAAATTAGAAATTAAAACCGTATTAAATAATAGAAAATCGGCACGCGTTTTTACCTGGGCCCGAACGTTACGCCACTGCGTACCGCGTGGGTTTTCTCGGTGTTCTCCCGTTTCCTCCCACTTTCTTCATTCCACCAATTCTTCTATTATCATGGATACGGCCTGAGTCAAAGTTGCCTAAAGGCATTAAAGAAAATTAGGTAGAATGCAATTACAGTATATTGATAAAAGATTTATGTTCCTTGATTCGTTTGTTTGTTTGAATTGTGATTAACGTCGTTAACGAGATAATGAGTTTCTAAGGACGAGACCAACAGCTTTTGTTAAAGCGAACTCCGGACCATGTTGTTCAATGGACCCACGCTCGATTTTAGTACAGCACAGAAGCACAAGCACAGAAAACAGTCCTGCTCACAATTTCTTTATTCGTATTTTCATGATCAAAACACTGCCTTGGATGATGTGATAACTGATAAGTCATTTGGTTATGTCTATCAATGAATCCGCATTGTCAACGTGACTGACGTGCGGTGAATTATTATTATTATTCATGATGATTCACATGTTCACTTTGCCTTGAACAAGGGAATGAAATTCAGCCGATTACTAAGTATTCACAAATCAATTAGTATGATTTAAAAATAAAGAGTATTATCCGGATATCCTAATCCCATCATAAGTTCTGCGAATATTTCTTTGGAACGAATAGATTGACAAGGATGTGTTTAGTAGATTTGGCAACAGAGCAGTAGTAAGAAAGATTGTCGCCTGGCGGCGCTGCTGCAAACGTGTGTGACCGCTGGTGCATCGTAAACTGTCAAGAATCCGATGGTTGTGTGTTGTTACAGAGGACAAAGTACTGCGAATGAGTTTTCATTCAGATTTTAGGTAAGTTAAACATTTGAACATACATTTCCTCTTGTTTGTTTGTTTTGTTTTTCATGGAAATTGCGTGTAATGTAGCTTTTACGTGAGCGTGTACTCGGATCATACTGACGACAACATTTGTTTACGTTTTGACGAGACGGGTGTTGGAGGCGTTGATGTGTTATTGTAAGATTGCGTTTTGAAACGACATCTAAAAGAAACTATTATTTATTTATTTTTCTTTCATCATCATCATAATCATCAACAACATCATTATGTGATGGTGGTGGTTTGCTCAATAAAACTTCGTTTTGTACCGACAATACCAGCATTATATAATTCGATATTGCGTTAGATTTATTTCAGTCGACTTTATCTCGTCTGCCGTTGTTTCAACTAATCAACTGAACACTCCAAATAAAAGCCAAATCAAATGTTTACAATGTATGCTACCGTATTCAGACTAGTATTTTTTGGTAACTGAACCCTAAGCTGATTTCAAATTATTATTTTTGGGCTAACCCGTATTTGAGGGTATATCCCTGGGCGTTCATTTTCGGGGCAGGCTTCAACCGAAGAGAGAGAGAAAAAAAAACCTGGAGAGAGAGAAAAAAAAAACCTGCCTTGAAGAACACCCATTATCATTATGCGGAAAGTAGCGGGCCAGAGCCTTTGTTAAGGTGCCATCCTGATATTCGCCTGGAGAAACAAGAGAACCCTCACCTGGGATGCCCAGCAGCGGGGCTCGAACACCATGCTCTTCCATTGACGGTCCGAAGTCCGCGCGTGATGTCAACACTTGGACTACGAGGGCTGGAGCCATAAATACCTGTTTCACCAATTTATGCCCAAATTTAGTCATGGAATTGAGCGATGTAGTATTTGAGCTAATTCGTGTTATATTCAGATTACTAAACATCCTTCAAAAATACCGTATTTCATAATTTTTTTATTCATTATGTATGCGCTTATTTTGCATTTGCACAGTGTTTCAAAATAAATAAATAAAACTCTTGCAGACATTAAGTCTAAAAATTGTTGTGTAGATTATTGTATTGTGGAATTTGCTCTCGTGACGATGTTGTCAATTACTGAAAAAGTATGTTGCTGTTCAGATTTTTAGCCCTACCATCACCACCACCACCACTATTGTTCTTTTGATAAGCCTGTCTCATTAGCAGTCACATGTTCATGAAAAAATATTATGACTATTTTAAATAGTTTACATTTCAATTCCCATTTTGTAACCTGAGCTGAAATATATTTTGCAAGTTATCAGTCAGTCTTTTAGTTCCTAAGGTTACTGCCTTCAAATATATATGAATCTTAAGAGATGATTATGTTTCGCGAGATGGGCAGTGAAACAGCCATATTAAGAGCACCATTCTGATATTCGACTGGACGACGGCTAATTCCTCTTAAATTCTCCTGCTGTGTTATGTTCGATACTTGTTTTCATACTGTGTGTTAGTAAGTAGATTTAACTAGAAGATTCGTTTAATCGCTTACGAAATTCTAATCTAATAAACAATCGGAAGTACGTATAAACGTCGGAAGTCTTCATTTCATGTTGATTTGATCGAGCAGTAAACATAGTTTTCATTTTATTTTAATTTCAAAAGACATGCGGAAGTACCTACTAAGATGATATGGTTCCTCCATTTCACAATCTACTTTGTTCGTTTTATGACATTTTGCGTGGATGCCGTAATAGCAAAAAAAAAGGGGGGGGAGGGGCTAAAGAATTTAAAGAACACATTTTCTTTCCTTTGGAGCACTAATTCAATAATTTCAAACCTTTATTCAGTGAAAAATTACAATAACGTCAATCTAATTTTCAAGATAGGCCTAGTTTTAATAGCGAAATTCTTTTAATTCAGTTATAAAATAATTTAAAAATACTTATGAGAATCTGTTTCAATTTGTGACTTAACAGAAAATGTTATATTTTTGATACACGTTGGCTGCGTTCGATTTGCTATAAATTAAGAAGGGGCGATCCTAAGACAAGTGGTTGATGGTAAGTTCCAACATACTAGCTGTTTGTGTGGAAATACAAAGATTTTATCCCTGGTTGAGGTGGTATTCAGTATCAGCGACCGGGGATGAAATCCTCACGAACCAGGGAAAATCCCCGGAATCCCCCCCCCCCCCCCGGCAAATCGAACACTGCACGTTGGAATAATATTTTAATGCTAAAAAGATACAGCCTTTTCATTTCAATACTATTTGAAAAATATGTTCTTTTTCTTTTTACTCCTTGGGTGTGTTCATAGGAGTGGACGTGTGTCATTCATAAGTTTGATTAAAAATACTTTACTAGTGCCTTTTCGTAACATCAGTAACGTAATTCCACGCGAGACAGTACTTTTGTTACGAAGTGTATGGCAACAGTTTCGTGTTTAGTGTACCGTGATAGCGTGTGAAGATTTCGCATGAGATGCTTTCCTGTTATGCGGGTAGAAAGAAAGACAGTAAGAGTGAAGCTGGAGAGAACAAAAATAAAATACTGTCAGGTTCAAGGACGAGGACGTGTAAAAAGAGAAATAGTTGAGTCAGACGTATGAACTAAAAACTAGTTGCACTACTGAAAGCGCCAGTGCGAGGACAAGAGAAAACCTTCACGTACCGGAAGTATTTTAGTTGTAGTCTTTTGTTTCCCCGGAGCTTGACGTCTTCCTTTTGGCTTTTTGGTTCTCACTCCTACCGTCCCCTCCCTATCCCAACGATATACCCATTATTGATCAGCAAAGAGACCTCTCCTCTGTGAGACGTACTTCGACCTACTTGTCTGCTCGACTGACAATATAGTGACGCAAATCATAAGCGATTGATGTTTGTCAAGAAGTTTGTTTAGTCCCTTACCGAGCTGGGCTTTTAGTACTTCGTCGTGCGTGTAATATTCCACGTGAAATCTCGATGGAAGACATCTCTGTGTGCTCAGCAGAGCTCGTTTCTAACACTGGAATTTGAGGAGGCTGAGAACAGTGGGAAACAGGTCTCATTTAACAATTCTCAAGGCCGGTGTGGTGAATGTTTGTGAAGAGACCTTACCTGATTTCTGAACCTACTGAGAATGACTGTGTCTATGCTTAAAAGCATGCTTTTGATATTGTTACTACTAGTAGTAGTAATAGGAGTTGAACAACAGTGAGAATAACCCATGGGAATCCACCAAAAGCAATGGTTCGGAGCTCACATGAGCAAAAACTCTAGACCTTGTCCTTAGTGCTAAATCGAAATATTGACATGGTGGCTCTCGTACCAACTGAGCAGGGTGCAGCAGAGCGAAGCACAATATAAGGATTAGTACGATAGCGCTTTTCTTCGCTTTGTTCCTCTCTAACTTTTTTGTGCTTCTGCCACCTACTCTAATGGGCCTTTGGGACACGAGCTTGACATAGCATTATAGATTAAACTTAGAGAAATTTCAAGTATTGATAATTCTTCATAGGAATTCTAATAAAACTTTACTTGCCGATAAACGTATTAGTCGTATATATAATAAATCACAGCCATATTCAACCCTCTCCTGGGTGAGGCCTCTCCCCGGAGGGAGGACATTGGTCTACTGCTCCCACGCTGACCAGAGGGGTTGGAGAGGGGAGCCTAAGCTCTCACTGTGATCGCCATTATCTTTTATTCATAGCAGCTCCCCAATTGCATCACAATTCTTGGTGGGCATCGTTCCAGACCCACACACCTTGGAAAAATCCTTGGCAGAGCCTGGAATCGAACCCGGGACCCCTCAATCCGTAAACAGCAATGCTATCCACTAGACCATCGGGACGGTCTACATATACATATTGGCCAAAACAAAACTGGTCCGGAAATGTTTATAATTCTGACATGAAATTTACTCTTGTTAATGAACAGGAGAACTGCCATTTACAGAAAATGCTGGAAATGGTCATGTTGACTTCGATAGAGCGCTGTGCTCGATTTATCAGACTGTGAGACATGCGTAATCAGCTCTGCCTGAGGGATTTCAGCAGTATTGTTTTCAATGTTCTGCTTTAGCTCTTTCAGTGTGTGGGAATTATTTGAGTGCACCTGACTCTTCAACTTGCCTCACAGGTAAAAATCACAGGGAGAGAGATCAAGCGATCGTCTCTGTCTCTGTTGACTGTCCTTTCCTCACCGAATACTTCATGAACTCATGACAAGGTTGCAATACTGTTGTTACTGGTTACCACCCATAACTGACAGGGTATTAGTTAATCACCCCCCCCCCCCACACACACATACACAAAACTGGGTAAGAGTTCTGTGTATTAGGACTCAGTTAAGGGAGATGCAGTCTTTCTACCTTAAGGTCGAACATTACATCGCAGAATAAAATACAGTCTGTAAGCTGGAAGGCCTCTACTTCTTGGAATTGTACTTTTTCATATATATGCTGCTTTACACACTATGTAAAATGTACTTGATCATAAACATTTAAAGGTATTCTGTCGACAACAGAACTATCAATTCACTGGAACTATAGCTAGCTAGCTAGATACATTGATACAGGGTGCCCAAAATAAAACTTATCTGGAAAAATGTTTTCAGAATTTCGTGAAACGTAAGGTAAATAATGTTACCAACCGTCTGGTACTCCTTCTACCATGGTTTTGGCCGTACATGACCGGCTTTTTAACCTTTTTAGAAATGTCAGGCGGGCATTTATCTTTTTCTTGAAAAAGTTTGGTATTTTAAAAATAAAATTAGCAAGACATTACTACACTTAATTTGCATTGTTTGTGTTATTTACGGTTAACTTTATGGTCACAAGCAGTAATTTGTCACATTTAATAACTACTAGGGTGCGTGGTTGGTGGTACTATCGATATATTGTACTCGACTATTTTTGTCTCCGCGAAATTGCGAAAAGTACAAAAATTGGTAAGAACTAGCGTATCAGCAAGTAATATTTTTGTCTTTAACCTCCTCATTCTTTTACCACTAGATAAAAGATACATAACGAACGTGATTGTGCGTAGAAAAAATGTTAATTCCTTCAAATTCATTGTGTCCGGCATTTTTTCAAAAAGTCTCGTCTTTTTTCGTAGTTTTGTCCTGCGTTTGACAATTTCCAATTGGTAACCCTAAATGTAAACAGCAAAAAGATCATCGCAGACAGAAGGATAAAGATGCAGGTCCTTTTTGATAATGTACTGACACAATGATATCTTAATTCCCAATTGCGCAGATAATCGGCGTTGACATTTTGTCGGACTTTTTTTTACAGATCATCATTCACTTGAGCAATGTTTTCTGGTGTTCGAACTCGTTTCGGAGGATTACGGTTTTTATTCGCTACAGAGCCTATTTCGCGCCATTTTGCAGCTAAGTTTTGCATTGCAGATTTTGCTGGAGGTTTTGCAAACACACTTCCTTTCTTAAACTCTTGTGCAATCAGTTAGCACATGTTTTCCACGAATTGTACTTCGCATAACACTCAACAATGAACACTTGCTATTTTATCGTTAGCACCGTATTGTGTTCAATTAAACTGATCACTAAACACATCTCCACCTCTCACTCAAACTGGTTGCTATCACGTGTCTGCGCTCACACAAACAACGGGTTGCTGTTGCATGCTCCTCTCCCTCATGCTCACGTGTTACTGTGTGCTCCTATCACAACCAATTGTTTCTGCCCCAATTTCTAATGATCTTTTTGATGTTTAGATTATGTTTTCACGAAATTCCGAAAGAACATTTCCGGGCCAGTTTTATTTTGGCCACCCTGCATATCTATTTATAGTTTCAGTGAATTGTTAGCTCTTTTGTCGCCAGAATATACCTTTAAATGTTTTTGATCAAGTACATTTTAGCAAGGAACTAACATAGTATTTAAAGCAGTAATTCAAAGTTATGGACATTCCTTAAAAATATTATACGGTGTATGTATATATGTAAAAAGCTCCTGTGTAGCCATGTGGTTACCGCGCTCGCCTTCGGTGCGAGGAGTCCGGGGTTCGATCCCTTGTGGGATCTCCGTTTCATAGTAACGTTTTGATTGCCCATACCCGGATTCCTGGTGTGGGTTGGTACCACGAAGAGCATCCGGCCGTGAAACATATGAAAACCAAAACCAATGGAATACGCTGACCCCATCTCTTACATGGGAAAACCAGTGGAGACCACCACCACCAACAACAATAACTGTATATATGAAAAAGTAGAGGCCTGCCGAAGGTCAATAGCCTGTGGCTATTCATAACGTCCGCAACACGGCGAGGCATAGAGAAGATGAGCCCTTTCATGTCCTCCTCGGGTATGACAAGCCATGCGTCTTCGACACGATTCCACAGCTCATCAATGTAACTGGGGGTGGTCGCTGGTGTGAGAGGCTTTGTGCAACCATAGGCCAGACGTGTTCAGTAGGCGAGAGATCAGGTGAACGCGCTGGCAAAGGAAGCAGGTAAACATTGTGTCCAGCCAGGAAGGCTAGGACATGCGGGCGCGCGTTAGCCTTCTGGAATATAATTCCCGGCAGGGTCTACATCCGGATCCAACACATTGTCGATGAACCGTTGGCTGCTCTCATGTTTGTCGATGCGTAGCAGACACTAATGGGCACGTAAACCAATGGAGCCCCACACCATAACACCCGGTGCCGAACCGACGTGGCGATGAAAAACGCAGGCGTCGCCCAGCCTGCTGTCACAGTACCACCAAATATGAATGCGGTCATCATGATGCTGCAAACAGAATAGGGATTCGTTTGCAGTGAGCATGTCCTGCCATTCGGTTCTCCATTCGCGACGTTCGCAACACCATTGTAGTTGCGCATACCTATGCTGTTCAGTCAGCAGAATTCGCAGCAGTGGTCGCTGTGCAACATCTTCTAGTGCGTGCGCCAGTATTCGGGATGATACTGATCGATCCGCCAGATCCATACGCACAAGCCGTCTGTTCTCGTGGTATGGCGCGGTCGTTGAGATCCGGCATGTCGTTGCGTAGTTCCTTCGTAGAACCATCGAGTCTACAGTGCACCGTCCAGTACGGGCACCAATGTCGCTGAAGGATCCGCACTCGCGATAGGCTACAACTCTTCCGCGATCAAAGGTGGAAACCTGCTGGCATTGCTGCCGCATTCGACGAAGAGACATCTTTCGACCTTATATACACACTCACGTCACACCAACAGTCATCTTCCACTGCACTGTATATCTCTGGCCTGCCTCCGATTTCTATTCCTAGATGGCATACCCGACACCTCTGATGTGTCACGGAGCTGTCGTGATAATCAGTTTATCTTTTCATTCTCTTCATATTTGCAAATTTTGCATTAATCCGATGTCTCCTTCTTGGTGTTGTTGCATTTTTAATGGCGAGCATTGTATTATGTAAATGAAATCGTTCATGCAAAATCTGTTTATTTATGGCTTTAATATATAGCTAATTGTGGCTTAGAACACACAAAAAATCCTGTGTTTACTATTTTAAAATAAGAAAGAATTGTATTAAAAGTAGAATACCGAGATGGGAATTTACTTAATTTGAGTAGGGACCAGACACTAGGGGTGTTCGGAAGTCCAAAATCAATTCCAGAACTCGGAATTACTTGGATTCCGGAATTCCGACTTTCCGATTTTCCAGAAGTCCGACTTTCCGAAATTCCGATTTTCCGGAAGTCTGACTTTCCGAAATTCCGCTATAGCGGAATTCCCAGAGCCGTGGTGGCCCAATGGTAAATGGTTCAGCTCTGATGCTTGAGGCCGTTGCTTCTATCCCTGATCGTGCCATGTGGGTTTTGTGGTGGCAAACACCGTGTGCATGGGTTTTCTCCTTGCTGTCTTGTTTCCTCCTACTTTCTCCATTCCACCAATCACGCCATCATCATCCATCAGGTCTGAGCCAAATTTGCCTAAAGCCTTACGAATTATATTCAAATTCTTAATCTGGAATTCCGATTTTCCGGAATCCCGACATTCCGGAATTCCGAAATTCTGAAATAGAATTTGAACACAAGAATTTGAATTTTATATAAAGGCTTTTAGGCACTTCTGGCTCAGGCGTTCATCGTAAGAATTCCTTACACTGTATTACACCTTATCCAGCAAGTTTTAATTGTTGTGAAAATAACATGTTTTGTCGATCTGTCTGCTGGTGTTGAACCGTTCTTTTCTACCTTTTGGTGATGAGCCGGCCGGGTGGCCGAGCAGTCTGCGGCGGTAGGCCATCGGCTCGAAGGTCCCGGGTTCGAGTCCCGGCAGGGGCACCTGTGTGAATTTTAACAGCTAAAGGCGAATCGTGACGGGCCGAAGTCCAACGTTACTAGACTGGCACATATAAAAATAAAGTTTACCAAAGTTGTGGTGATGATGCTCGACATTCAGAAATTCCGACATTCCAAAATTCCGGTGTTTAGACTTTCCGAAGTTCCGGTGTTGCGACTTTCCTGAATTCCAAACTTCCGGAATCGCAGAAATTTTCATCCCGATTCCGGAATTCCAATTTCCACTCCGGAGTGTTCCGGAATTCCGAACACCCCTACGAGATACCGTACAGAAATTGAAGATAATAATTAGTGGTGTGCCCCAAAGTAGGTTTATGACCTCAAGATCCCTAGGCGAGGTGAATCAGTGGTGGTTTGCCATTATCTTCAATGAGATGGACGTGACGTTCTAAGTATGACGCCTTTCCCCCTGGAAATCGAAACCGAAACCACTTGATTACACAAAGCACTCGTCAGCCGGGCAGAAAAATTAGGAATGATTTAGAAAAAAAAAATCTTTTAAAGAGATTGTCAAAGAGAATCTTTTGTTAAACAATTCGTACTGAAAAGTAAAAAAAAAAAAAAAAAAATGTTTATGCATGACTAAAAAGAAAAGCATGGAATAGCTCTCTCATATAGTCACTTTATAAATTCTTGAATTGGCACGCCCCATGCTTTTCTGTTTAGTTATGCATTTACAAAATTATTTTTTACTTTTCAGTACGAATCGTTCAAGAAAAGTTTGTCTTTAAAAAGTTTATTTTTTATTTTTTTCGAGTTATTTCGGCGTTCGGTCTAAAGTGTTCTGCAATCAGTCAAACTTCACTTCGTTGCAGGCTAGTATATATTTTAGGATAAAGAAGTCCATATTAAAAAATATTAAAATATTCTTGTAAAATATAGAAATATATGAATGTAACAACGAAATATTGCATTGTCAGCCGACGTACGTCGCTCTGCAAAATTTCATCATTGTATGACGTCGGGAAATGAGTTAAATTAACGCTGCAAGATTTGAGGACACCACGAACCGCTGTGAACTAAAGAAAAGTGTGTAAAGAAAGGAGTTTGGTGATGTGGACTTGAATGTTGATATTTTTTGGGTGCTTAATGACCACCCGCGAAATGGAGTAGGAATGTGAATAGTGCTGTAATGGTTTCTGAAATCAGTTTGATTTAAGAATACCTACAATACTATGAGGACAGCAAAAATACTATGAAGAAAGAATGAAATTCTCTCCATCTGGATGTCCAGAGAATTGTCTGTGTGTCACACGCTTATATAGTATGTGTAATGGAGGGGTAAACAAAGCCATATTCTTTCCTCAAATTGTGAAATCAATTAAGCGTATCAGTCAGAGTGCAAGAGTACTCGTGTGGGAAAGAGGAAACAGTCATAAAGGAGTAAGGGACACGTGTGAGTGATTATGCCTTTGTTATTCAGTGTCGACAATGGCATAACTGAAAGAAAATGGTCGTTGCTTGCAGAATACCTGTGGGCCTACAGAATGCCTATCTGCACAGTACAAAAAGTGCACTTTAAAGTGACAACAGATGTGAACAAACGGTTTAAGAATTTAACAATAAGCGAGTTTGATGGCTGAGGAAATAAAGTAGTTGTCGGCAGCGGGCATCAGGTCTTCTCGATGACAACCTATTTACTTTAAATACATAAGCAGAGCTGAAGTGCGACATTTGGGTAAAGTTTTGGACCGAGCCTGTGCTTGGAACCCGGTCTGAGCCGGTGATCCGATTTCGACGTTGTGATGTTGTGATTTGCCGGATCCAAATTTATGTACAAAAGATAATAAATTTAGTTGTTTGCATATC
>JAGDQP010000529.1:35376-60588 GCA_022664845.1 Lepisma saccharinum | reverse complement strand
ATTTGATGTAAAATTGGGAGCAAGCATTGTTGTTTTTAATCATTTTTAAAAAAAATTAAATGAAAGGAAAAAAAATAGTCATTATTGCTATCATGATTATTATTATTAATGGTAGGAGGAGGACAAAAAGTATAAATGTTTTAGAACACATAACTGTTACTTAATATTCTGTAAAAGCAGAAATTCAAGTTATTAACTTTGCGGGAAAAGCCCCTGTAAGTCGCAAAGTTAACCATGATTAATTTCGTAATTCATCAAGTGTACTTCTGGTTAGGGGCTTACTGAGCTATCTGCTTCCGCGAATCGATAACGGATAATCGGTCATCCCGATATCCACTTCCGGAGTATAATTAGAATAAATACAGATTGAAATAATATTACAGATAATATTAAAAGTGATTCGCAAGGGCAGAAATAAAACGATTTTCCTTCTACAGCCTGTAATATGCAAATATCCACTAAATTCTGAAAATTATCGTGTAATGTGGTTTTCTTCTTGGCCACCCTTCCCCACAACCTCCTTATTGGCCAAGCAAAGATATTTTGCGGTGTTTACATCCACAAATTTTGATTTTCGTATTACCGTCTCTCTCGGGATGACCATGACTATCGAGAGGTATAAGGAAAAATATATATTTATTTAACATTCTAAATACTGGTGGCTAGCAATTTTACATTACAATGTGTAACAATATGAAAAAAAAAAGAGTGTCAACTTTATGAAAAGTTTGCTCTGTAGTCTCGTTGTGGTGTATTAAGAACTAGTAAATAAATATTTTTTCTCCTAAGTGAAATACTAGATTCCTTAGATTAGGGATTTGCTATCAGTACAGAAGTTAAAATTATCATCTTGCGACGTTGTTGCCAATGTATTAGCGTTGATACAACGTTCGCGAAATCAAAAGTATGGTAAATGTTCAAAGAATGAAGTACATATCCACATATTAATATCTACTGCTCCCAATATTAGTTACAGGAGTGAATAGATTCCCTTTATTCCTTCCTCCAGTACATGATGTATAATCTGAAACTCCCGTACTTATGAATGGAGCTCGTCCTGTTTCATTAGAGACGATCCAATGTTTTGTTTTTGAATCTTCATCATCAGTGTCCGTATTCCCAAAGTGAGACCCAATGATCGGATTTCCATCCTGATTTTATGAAATAAGCATCATATAAGAGTGTAAATCTAGTATTCGAAATTCTTCAGCATTTGGAGTAACAGTAGAAACCTACCTAAATCGTCTTCTCGTATCAATTTCATGAAATTTACCGAGTTAAATCAAAATCGTTCAAGGCATTTTCGAAATAAAGATTAGCCACAAACAAATGAACAAATATACCGGTACCAGTTTTACTCCCTTTATATAATAGGATATTAACTTGGAACCTTGTCGATTGATCTGTTTCTGTTTTTAATGGACCGAGAACAATTATTAGTATCTCAATGAGGATTGAGGAACCAAATTTATAGGGGAAAAACCTTTAAAGATGCAGGGTAAACTTGTAAAGAGCTCTTAAGAGATTACTGAATGATAATCTGTGCTCTAATAATAAGGATACCCGTGCTGGGTTTCATTATTGTCATTCCTAACAACAGCGTATTCTAATATTGTATTGTAATTCCACTAATGGTACCCGGATGATATGGTTTCATGAACCATTTCGTAGTCTGTCTCTTTTGATTCCTATATTGACTTTAAAAGAAGTCATTTGGTTTTCAACAAATTAAGCAACGCTGCTTCCATTTGTGTTTGTGCTGAATTTCTCAGATTTTGTGACTTTCCTTCAGCAATTAACGTAAAAAGCATGATAAAAATATATTATGTCTGGTGTAGAGAAAAGTAAGAGTTATTGGGTCTCCCACCAGGCACATCTTCAGATATGGTGGGTACCGGAAATGTTCAGGGGCGGACCACAATTAGTACTCCTGCCTTGCAGTTAATAGAGGGATCTACAAAGGCTAAGGGATAACCGCGAACAAAAATATCATGGTGAAAAAAGCAGCTTTTGAGATTAATACTATCGGCAAGGCTCAGAGATGGACAGAGGACGATATCTGGAATGTTTGCCTTCACTGCAAAGGACTGACACTACACCGATAATCCATGTCAAGAAACAGTGAAGTTTTAAAGATTTTGCTTGGTAAACTAGTCTCCAATTCGATTCTCCGGGTTGGGACTGCTTCAGGGGGCTTCAAGAATAGGATTAAGAGTTACTTTAGATTAGGAACATGGTACGTATGAACCTTATACCAAACGGGCGATCTTCAAGCAATGGCTCACGAAAGCGAGAAGCACGGGATTGACACAAGAAGTCCGATAGGACGGTCAAGATAGCATCCAAGAAGGCAAAGACACTTTCTGTTACCAGGAAACTCGGTCACAATTTTAGAACTAGATTTCCCATTAAGAATAGTATTCTTCCGGTGCTTCAGATTAAAGAATTCGTGAAGGAAATACTATCACACGTACTCGATAGTGCAATACGGTACTCCATGCTCCAACCAAAGAAGCCGATGATAGCAACGAAGATATTTTTTACGATGAGTTAGAAAACTTGTTCAACCGATTACCGAAGTATAACACAAAAATCGTGTTTAGAGATTTCAACGTAAAAGTAGATACGGAATTAGTTTTTTGACCTACTATAGGCAGATCAAGTCTTCACGAAGTCAGAAACACAAATGGCTTAAATAAGACTGATAAGCTAGGCGATTTCGAAAAATCTAGTAGTAAAGAGCACGTACTTTAAGTACAAAGAAATCCACATGGATATCTCCGGATGGCAAAACACATAATAAGATCGATCACATATTACTAGATAGACAAATAGATAACAACACAATGGACATTAGGGCTCACAGAGGACCGGAAAGTGACACCGACCGGCGATCACAAAAGTGAGTGGAAAGCTGCGGATCGCGAACAGGGAAAGCAAAGGATCAAAACAATTTAAATTCGAAGTAAACGATTAGACAATCCGAGCGTAGAAGCAGATTACCAACTCGAAATGTCAGATAGGTTCGAAATCTCAGTCAGCTCGGGTAATGATAAAGATGACATTAATAATAATAATAATGGAATTGGATAATAGATTGAATTGCTGCGATGAGGCAGGCAATTCGTGAAATGGTGAATAGCGCAGCAAAAGAACGTGTAGGTGAGAAGAGACGACAGCAAAACAAGGCTTCGTGTACTAAAGAATGCCTTAGAGGATGGTAAACAAGCATGGTAACTATGGCTAAGCAATAAAACAGAGAAAGAACGATCAAAGAACGAGAAAGAACGCATTTCAAAGTGTAAACACTTAAATTTGAATTTATTTTTGGCCCTTAGGAACCTTTGGATCAGGCCGAAAAGTGCCTAAAGGGTAAAACTAAATTTAAATTCAGGTGCGTACACTTTTAAATATGTTGTGTTTTCTTCCTTCCTCTCCTTCCCCCAATTCTCAGTCACCAAAGAACTGAACGAACAGAAATCGACTCACCAACAAACCATAAGGTACAACACATCTTTTCCAAACCCAACAATAGCTGTTCCCCCAAAATAACCAATCCATACATCCCATCCAACCCATTCAATCCAGTATACTCGACAGAATTCACCGATCCTCTCACAGATAACACAAATTCAAACAATGAAGAAAAAGATACAAACTGTAGTCAGGAAGGTGATACACATTAATTATGAACTTTACGCTTGAGACACATCGATATAATGCTTTTGAAAATAAAGTGTAGTCTTCCAAACGAGCTCCATCCCATTTTACATCTTCTATTTATTTCATCAGTCAACTTGACATTCGATGTTTAGAGCTGCCCTAGGTAAACATACTCATCAACTATGCCTGTTGTCTCTCCATGAATCTTCTCCCCTCTTTTCAGCATGTTGATTGTACATTACATACTTTTCTTTTACTTAAATTCATTTTAAGGTCTATTTTCGAACTCTCATTACACAGCTCCTCCATTTTGGCTTGTAGTTTTTCTGCACTTGAAGCAAACAGGATTATATTATCAGCGAATCGTAGGTGATGAAGGTATTTGCCATTGATTACATTCTTTTCTTTAGTTCACAATGGTTCATGGTGTTCAAATCTTGGAACGTTTTTTTAACTCATTTCCCGACGTGATAGAATGATGGAATTTTGCATAGCGACCTAAGTCGTGTGACAATACAATATTCCATTCTTACTTTCATATATTTCTATATATTTATATATTTTAAAAAGCATATTTACATTTTTTTAAAAAAACATGATCGTCTCTATCCTAAAATAAATAATAACCTGCAACTAGCCTGGGTTTGACTGGTTGGAGAACACTTTAGGATGTGCCAGGGGTGTTTTGACAAGGCACCTAAATATGAGGACCATGTGTCACGGACATTTGACTCGTTTTATATATTCAGACCTGTTTTCAGATGAAGTTTATCCCTAGTTAGAGGCTCGAACCTGCTATACTCTCCGCCAGCCAGAAACATTGATGCTTTATTTAAAATCTACATGAAAATGCATCCTGCTGCCAGTGCTGACTTAAAAGAGAGGATGGATTGGTGAATTCAGCGCCTGATGAATACAATGTTGTGGAAATTACTGGACATGTTTGCAGAAAAGGACCGTACCGCAGATAAACCCTGCTTAGAAACAGTGTTTGTGAAGTGACATTGAACTGTGTATTTACTGGAACCGTGTAGTGGACAATTACATTTACTGGAACTATGTAGTGGACAATTATATTTACTGGACATGTGTAGTGGACTTTGTTTTTACTAGAACTTGTACGAAACTATCTAGTGGAACTGTGTTTTATTCAGTAGCTTGTTGTGATTATTGCTTAGTGTACATACTGTACTGTTGAATATATTTTGAACAAGTGTGTGTTGAATATCGTAAGTACTTATTTGCAAAATAATCATATTCAATGCACTGAGTGTAATTTACATCAACCACATAATTGCATGTACGTTTGGAATACAGGATCTGTTATTGCAAACCATACTCAAAGTGATTTGAACGATCCAGAACTTTTCAAAGACTATTATAAACTTTTGTGCAGCAGGGTCATTCACACATTTTGAAAACTACCTTGTTTAATGTTATTTGTCAATTTATTCAAGACCCTGAATGCATTGCGCAAGTGATACCTTTAATTGTGAAACGAAACCAAACTTTGAATAGTTCACGCGTACTTAGTGCCAGACAGTACATCATTGACTTTCAAGGGTTTAAGATTTCCCCTAAGGAATACATTATCAGAGAATTTTGTTTAGTTTCATGTGATGCCACCCTGTTATTTCATAGTCTTTTGAAATTACCTTGCGAATGTCCTGATTTAGCTGTTGCATATAAAACACTAGTGGATTGGCTTACACATCATTTGCATTGGTTAGAGTGGAATACGTCGAATGGATATACTGTATCCCACATTCGCCATATTATGTCGCAACTATATATGGGACCCATCTTAATTGTAAGGGTCATGAAAAGATGGTGATGTTGCAAAAAGTATTTGAATTGAAAAATATTGTAAATTCAGAAGCCCAAGCATGTCTTGCCTTACGCACACTGAATTCCAAAATGGACATTTTAAAATGTACGTATCATGAACCGTTGAAAGAGTATGCATGTGCTGTACGAAATTGCATACAGTTACAATACTGGCTAAAACTTCAAACATAAAAAGTCGTCGACGCAATATCCACAGTGAAATTGTAACTTAGAAACGTAATAAATCTACTGTACCAGAATATGCCAAACAATTGAGAGGTAAAAGGTTTATATTACATGTAAACTGATCTACTACATAGGTTATACATTTGTTTTTTTGGTAAACAAGTAATGAAGTTACATATGGTAAATATTAAAAAAAAACTATTTACATTTTTTCTTTGCTTTCAATATTTTCTGACCAAGTTCAGTATCAGCTAATCATTTCGTTGTAAGTTGATTTTTGAAAATTTTGCAAAAATATTTACATTTCTAACTTTATAATAAATATCGAGACGACGTCCAAATGTAAGATGGGTAGATGAAATCAAGCGTTTTTCAGGAGCTACATGGATGAGGATATCAGCAGACAGAGATATGTGGAAAGAAATGGGGGAGGCCTTCATCCAGCAGTGGATAGAAAACGGCTGAATATGATGATGATGATATATGATACAGAACAAACCACACAAAACGCAATTGTCAGCTTGGTATTGCACTTTATTTACATGATACATTGAAGAATTGCGTTGAGGAAATTGTACTATATGTGTTTGGGGGATTGCGGCCGAGACTCTCAAAATAAATTACTTGACGATTTTTATTGATGTAGATAAATGTCCAATGTGTTGCTTGCTGATAGGATGGACTCAAATTAATAATTATTACAGCTGATGGCTTTACTACTACAGGAACATTTAATGCATATATTTCAGTCGATATGGAACTTGTGATGCAGTCATGCAACACAACACTTAGAAAGTTCATCTATCCACATAGTCACGACGAATTACAGTCCACATCATCATATTCAAGTACACTGGGACTTGGAGTAATGTGGGTGGTATTATATATGCTTTTTGGTTCATGGCTTACATATCGTGAAAAATCATTATAGGTAAGAAACTTACTGTAACACTGTGCTTCATAAAATACACATCGAAATGTATGTAACTGATGTCGGTAATGACCACAATGACTTATAGGAAAAAGTAATTTTCTTAATTTCGGACAGTTCAAATGTTCTAGATTTAACACACTTCGTCCTAGGAGTCGTTCCATAAACTGTTGTCTGTTGCGGCCATGGACGTAGAGCACATCAATATGTTTTGTATAGTTTACAAGGCCTTGCTGCAAATGTTTGTATGCTAT
This sequence comes from Lepisma saccharinum, assembly GCA_022664845.1. NCBI lineage: Eukaryota > Metazoa > Arthropoda > Insecta > Zygentoma > Lepismatidae > Lepisma > Lepisma saccharinum. Next base: position 53,727 of record JAGDQP010000529.1, on the reverse strand, counting down.
GTCGCCTTCTGACCATACAACGACCAATTAAACGGCCAAATCCTTGACGATAAGGTCATAGTGACCAGCTTGATCGAACGCTAAAAAGTGGATGATTGTCCTCATACTGTCTTTAGTACACTGATGTAAACAGGACCTTACTTTTACCTTATATACATGTAACGAAACTGAGTGCCAACTACTTTACTTAAATAATGACAAAATTTATGGTACTCAAGGTCAAATTGATGAATTATACCAAATTATCCGTATAAACGTTTCGATCCTTATCAATCTGGATTAATGAATCAGATTGTGCATAAACCACACAAACAATGGATTGCGGAAGACGAGCACTGAACCCCATTTTAATATTAACAGGTAAATCCTTGACATCCCATGTAGAATCGTCTAATGTATTCGTAGGCGACACAATAAAAGCATACAGCGTATAGCCATTGGGATATTCTTCAGGAGAAATGGTATGCCTTGCATTTTGATGAAATATGCCAGTACCGGAAATTAAAGTATGATAACTTGGACTATACAAATTGTTTGCAAAATTAGGAGTCAAGGGAGTGGGTGGATAAAATTTAGAACCAACCTGCACTTGAAGTTTGTTGAGATTACAATGTTGAAATTGGAAAGGATTTTCATTGTATTGTCCATTAAATGCAGTATTTGAAACAAGACCTTTAGGTACTTTTCCTAAAAATAAATTATCCAAATTGAATGTAGATACATTTTGAGGTATGGTATGAACAACGTGTCATTGGAAGTTTTAGTTTCCTGAAGCATATATCGATTTAATTGAAGAGACTCATCAGCAGATATTTTGCATACACTATGACTTCTTCCAAGTGAACTTTGAAATCAGATTGTTGTGCCGCCATAAGACAGAATGCATCTTTACTACGACTGAAGCTCACTCGCATGTTAACTTTATTGGGAAGAATACGATCAATCGTTGTAATATCAGTGAAAAGACGACCTAACATTTCAATAGATGCACTACCTGCAATCACTGCACTACGTTTTTGAAATCCAACATTGGGATTCGTTAACGTATTAAATTGTCCCGCCGTATCCTTATACCATAAATTCGTTTTCAAATGAGTATTAGTAGCATTTTCCCCATAATTCAGACCTGTTTCAATATAGGAACGGTAGGGATAGATTCCATTTGAAGACGAAATGATTTTATCATTCAAGTAAACATCAACTTGCGCAAACATGGTATATAGGAAATTGTTCACAGGTCCAACAATATCGGCTGCAACGGGTGGTGGTCCTGCTGCAGCTACTTGTAAATTATCCCCATTTGCCCTTACTACTTTACATTTGACATACAAGTAAAGGTGCGAAGGATCAATATACTCTGAAGTATCTCCAGGAATTACAAATTCAATTAGTCCTTCGGATGTGAGTGTTGAAATAGGTCGATAGTCAACCATACATGAGGATTCTATAGCAGTTTGTGTCATGGTACAGATCCCCAAATCCAGTTCATTTGTACAGCACTCTTTACTAGCAGGTGTAAAAAATGACATGGTGATGATTAACTAAAATATATCTCGGTCTAGTAATTTGTACGTTTACGACGCTTTGCGGGTGGTCCAACACGTGCAGGAGCTCTTCGTTTGTGTTCGCGTCGTCTACGGCTACCGGTAAGCAACTGATCTAATTTTGTTTCCGTTTTTGTCTTTACAGTTGATCCTGCTTCGCGTACGCGTGCCTTTACGGATACTTTTACAGGTCGATTTTGTAACATATCTCCAGCAACTTGAATTCCTGTTTGTAACATTTGTCCAACAGCTTTCGCGCCTAGTTTAATAAATAGCATTGCAAATCGAAAAAGACCACGAAATAAACTTGCGATTCCGTGTTCGCGTTGATAGACGGGTCCCGCAAAATATGAGGCTCCGCGTCCGTGATGCACTGCTACTTTCATTGCGGGAGAAGCGTAAAGTGAAGTGACACCGTCAGTTTTCCGTATGTGAATGGCAAATTACGTCCCCATGATCCTTTAGTAGGATTTCAATTCTATCGAAACTTAATTTAGATAGAAACTTAACGTGGAAAATTGGACGTTTTGAAATACAATAGTTTGCACTTTTCCATGATTTGTATCTGTCAACACCACAATTCGAAGTAATGGTGCTTTTGTATCACCTACATATTGTGGCTGAATGAGATCCGTGTATACAAACGTTTGTTGTGGGTACTCAATATCTAGGTAGGGTTGGTTTTGTATTTCTCCAAGTTTTAAAATGTTAATGCATGGTTCAAATCGTAATTTCAATGCTAACGTAGGAGATAAACGCATAGCCTGAATATTATTGGTGATTTTGATTTGAACTGTATTGGAACAGGTAAATTCTATCCATGGTGTAATTTTATTGAGTTCATCCAGTAATTGCAGGGTTGCATAATATCCCGAAGTAATACGATGTTTTAGTTTTGTTCCGTTCTTTAAATCGAACCAGAAGATATTTTCTCCATAAAGAACATTTTGACATGTGAGTGGCCTATGAATTTCACTAAGTCCAACCTTCCACGATGGATCATTCAATTGAATACAATGATTTAGAATATAACGAACATGTGTAAGTATATTATTCTTATACGTTTGTGTACTTCAATTTGAACTAAGATTAATGTAAAAATTATGATCAGTACTTTCTGAAATCATGCTTTCTGTTTAAAACGGAAATGCTTGACGTTCCAAATTGGAATAGCATTTTTTGTCCACGTTCATCTTTTAAGTCAACGTGTAAAGTACCAAAATATGGCTTTTACACTTTCATATACTATGGCCGTTCAAACATATAAGATTTAATTTCACCATACTGATACTCGTGCACACTGATTTTTCGAAGTAGTTTTCCAATCGTAGGTTGAGTCTTGACCACATAAAGACAAACATTAATTTCGGAAGGGATATTATAATTTAAATTGCTTGAAAGTGGTGCAGGAATGGTTACGATCAATGGTCGTTTACGTCGACTATGTGGAAAATAGAGAATGCTATCATTGTCTAGGTTTGGATCATTAGTAAATCAAAGCAGATTTGTAATCCAGGTGTCATCCTCTCCTTTTTTATGAACAAAATTACTTTGCTCCCACAGGGTATCAGTCGATTACCTCCTCTTGTGGTTTGGGTTACAATCCAAGTGGACATTTTTCTTTCCAGTTTTCATCTTCTCAAAACAAATTATAAATTCATTTCGTAGTACAAAAAGCAAAACTTAGCAAGAGTTCATTAATTTGGAGGGAGGCAGTGGATTCGTCCCTAATTTGTGTGTGCAACCAAAGGGGAAGTAGATTCGTACCTAATTTTTGTGGGTCATGTCCTTTTTCAATTAATTTCTTCATACTTAAATTTTGTGTACGAGAAGGTGGGGAGTGGATTTGTACCTAATTTTTGTGGGCCATGTACTTTTTCAATTAATTTCTTCGTAGTTAAATTTTGTGGGAATATGCAAATGGTAATGAATTTAGTAAATTACTGTACTTACACGACCCCCTTCCCATTTAAGAAAATCTAGTGAGATTCAATATGGCGGCCATGAAGAACACCCTCTAACATGAAGGGCCTTCCACCCAGTACCCATTACTTTGTATTTTTCTTCCATTTTTTTGTTTTCATCAATTTAAGAACAAAGATATTTCCAACTTTTTGATCAGTTTCCACAGACAGAATTTGACATTTATATCATCGATATCTCCCGAAGTAATTGCGCTTGCGTGGCCAAAATTTGCATGTGCACATACTTTGACATCCTAATCATGACGGAAGGAAAAATATAGAATTCTTTTCTGCCCCATCAATATGTTTGCTTGTCAGGATGTAGCCCGTTTTTGCCAATAACATTATTCCTTACTCCGTGGAAGGAAGGGAAGAAAACAGTTATTGACTTTTTAATGCACTAGCATTCCCCTGATATGATTTAGGAAAACTAGAAAGTTTCGACGTGAAAGGGATTAATTCTCATGCTGCCTCCCCAGAACCGATCGGTTGTTTGCGACTGTCACACTGATCTGCAGTTCTCGTCTGCCTGTCAGGGATGTTGACCCGCCGTGAAGCTTCTGTGTTACTTTGTCGCACTCTTAACCATTGTCGTTACCTTGCGTTATTACGAGTTTGTCTTTGCTCATCTTGTCAATATTTCAAGACATTTGTAAGGAACACAAGTTAATGCACACTACCATTGTTAGGCAGATGAGATTTACGCATATATTTATTCTATAACCTCAATTTGAATAAGTACTCTCAGCAGATAGACCTAAGTGATATGTTATTGTGAGGTGTTCTAATACATTATCTTACATTTTTCGTACCAGGAGGTATTACCCAACAATCATAGTTTAGTTCTGAGGCTTCAAAATAATCTGTTTTGCTGTTTATTTTCAAAGCAATAGTAAATTTTCAAAGGTCATTGATTCTTTAGTCAACGAAGATAAGGTGAGTGATCGGAAAAGACATTCTCATCGCTGCTTTGGGCAAATCGTAGTGCTGTAGAGGATAGTCATAAACTCCTAAAACATTTCAATTCTGCACAATAAATAATTTTATTATAAAGAGTTGATTATCCTTAAAAAAATTGGTACTAGACTTCTGTGAAACAAGTATTTGTATTAGAGCTAAACCCAACGAGACGGGGTAGTAGACATGGCTGGATCTAAGGGAGCCGGACCTCCAGCTCCAGTTGGACGGCGCCCTGATACGGAAACACATTAAAAGCGTTTATTTGAGAACGTAAGTTCATAAATAATATTTTGTCAGTATCGCCGATCACCGTGACTCTATAATAGACACATTTTATGGTTTCTTTCCATAGAATCTTATAAGAGATCTTATTAGTACGAGAAGTGGCTAGTTGCGTTGGACCCCATGTGTGGCGAGCTTTCTGGGTTAACGAAACACTATTACAATTCGTGGTACTGATGTATATGTGTTTCTTTTTTGCGTATTAATTTAAACGATATTATCATTTAGGTTAAAAAGAAGGAAGTCCGTAAAAAGCAAATAATGGGGCCCCATCTCTGTTCGGTGGGCCTATTTACGCATAGGCCTCCATATGTTTGTAATATTTAATAAGAAATAGGACTATTTCCGTTTTCTCGAAGAATTTTGGTAAGAAAATGGAGAATTTCAGTCTCTCAATAAGACAGCTTTCCATTCTTTATGCCATCAGGTATATCACGTTTCTTCAAAGTCAATTTTACCTTACAGGCTAGGGAAATTAATGAATTGTTCTACGTTAAATAAGAGTGGTCCATTTGAACTCAGTTTTTCTTCTTTCCGGGAAAGTAAATGTGTTGATTATATCGATGAAGAAATTAAGTTACTGAGCACAGTAGCATAGCGTTCTATCGGGTGATTTGTGTATCATCATCATAGCAAGTAAATATTCCGTTATACTTGTTGACGGCTCATGAAGAAATAATACAACAACATTAGTAATGGACAAATTGAGAGTCATAATATTAATGGAAGAATATTTCAGTTGCATGATATTGCTGATACTAAACCCTAACAAGTAGAAGAAAAGAAAATGGTGCTTCGAACACATAGGACGATTTATTATTAACTTCGCTATCGTCTTCCGTCTCATTGTTTGTCAAAGCATTAATTATTATGTTACTGATAAAGGAGTTCGTTGTCATTGTTTTGTGTTAAGGTATGCCAATTTATGTTATTACCTTTTTCACAAATAACCTTGTGTATGGTAAAGGTTATACAAAAGGCAAATAAGATTTTTACCATATGCAAGGTTATTTGTGAAAAATTTAATAATACTATCTATTCTTTCACACAGCACGATTATAAAAGATTCCTAAACTAAAAGTCGCTTTCTGTAGTAGAGTGCCTGTTGTAACCAGCAGTGCGCAGCTTGGAGAGTCTCGAGGCAACCGTTCTTCGAGCAACGCTCACAAACGAGTCTGTTAGCGGCACTCACAGCCAATTTCGGATCTAGCGAACTATAAGCTCCCGATTTTGATGCTTGACTTCCATTTGAAAGCTCTTCGCCATACTAAGACACAGGAAAAAAAAATGGATCTGTAAGACCTCCCTGGGACCCCTAGGGCTGGCGGTTCGAAAAAAATATATCAAAAATTCACTTTTCTTATGATAGCACTAACCCCAGGCCATATAGGCGGCCGAAACTTGCGGAATCGTAATTTACGTTTCAGTACCTTTTAAACGGTGTATCAAAATCGGTGAATGGGTTGAAAAGTTGTGACTTTTTTTTGCCGAATCACTGAATTTTCACTAATGATCGAAAAGTTCTTTTTGCTTTAAATGGTTGGTACCAGGGTGTTTTGAGGGTCAATTACGAAAAAAAAAAATCCTTAAATTTTTTGATAGGACTTAGCGTTTTCGAGATACGGAGCCTACCGTGGTTCCAAATCGAGCTTTTGTATGAAGGCTATGTACTTTTTTTTTTATTAGGCTGCCTTACAAAATAAGTGATATCAGTATAAAACCCTTCGAGGTAAAGGGAAGAATAACTCAGGAATTCTACTCACAAAATAAATTATATCAATTTTGCGAGTGATTTTCTTTGTGTCACTATGGCGGAAGGGAGGATACTGTTTCTTAATTTTATTAGAAAGGAAACACTTCCGCCATAGTGACACTCGCAAAATAGATATAACTTTTTAAGTAGAATTCTTGCTTCACTCTTCCCTTACCCCGAAGGGTTTATATACTGATTCTATATACACAGAGAATTGCCCGTACCGTTGTGGTGTAATGGACAGCATACCCAACTCGAAGATCCGGGTTCGAGTCCTGGTCACGGGGCCGCCAATTTTTTTTTGTTAATTTCAATATTTCGTTTATGTTTGTTTACAATATTTTGACCATTTGTTAATTATTCAGGACGTTCCAACTACATTTCGATGCTGTGTAGTCTATTGTCAAGTTGAACATTCCAGTACTACGTATTAAGTCGAATTATGCTCCAAAATTATAATCGTTGCCCCGTGTGGTTTACTAGCTAAGGTGATTCTTCCGATTAGCAATGCGACTGTTTTGCTGTGGGTTCAAGTCCTGTTGCTAAACATTTTGACGAAGATTTACCACGTTTACCTCAGTTTCATAAGGCAAATTGCACCTAAAGTAAGGGGGCTGTACAGAGGAGGATCTGCTGGGTTCGTTCATCTTCCGAAAACTTATTTCCATGTAAAATTAATATGATGTTAGGTCTAATTATTCGTATTTAACATACATTTAATATACAGACCCACTTTAGACCCCTCCTTAAGAAAATTCCTGGAGTCTCGTGCAAAAAATGGGTAGAATAAGGCAGTAGCCGCTACTTACCCATTCTCTTTCCTGAAAGAATGGTATCAAGTTCGAAACCCACAGCCGACAATCTTGACTGAAGTTTTGCAGGGTCTCCCTCAGTTTCACCAGGGGAATGCCGATGTACCTTAAGAAAGGCCCTGGTCGATATCTTCTCGATTCTCTACCTAACTCATCCATGCCTGAGTCAAAAATGCCAAAGTCCTTAAATAAAAAGAAAATGGCAGCCAAGGGACGTCATCACTATAACTTGCGGCTGGTGTACCCTATCCAGTCCATACAATGTAAATGAAATAAGTAACAAGTGAATTAGCCGGGAAAAAGACGTTCTTTTCGATTGAAAGTGAACGGGAGAAATTAGTGCCATAGCACATGCCCCTCTTGAATATCTTTTAAAGACTTTTTTTGCTCTGGAAGCTAAAGGACACTTCGGAGGAAAGCATGGATGTGATTTTCGGACTCCTTGTTGTTTGTTTAGTAAAATTAGGGTCAGTTCTACAATCGAGCGCTAAACTTCTAGTCAGCTCTCATTTTGCGTACTCTCATTGGCCAAAATCAGACTTGGCCTCAGAGGTGGCAAGATGTGTATGTCTTTTGTTTTGCCCAGATTATTCAGACATTATTATTGGCATAATACTTCAGTGTTTGACTGTTTGTAACTGGTATATTGTTAATAATAATAATAATAACGACTTACATGGACTATATAAAATAATACATTCATTTTATTCAACTTCGTGAACACTCTGCCAGAGCTGACACGGGTCACCGGGTCAATCGGGACAACTTTTGGACCGGGTCACCAGGTCTTTGCTTGGAACCCGATCTGACCCGGTGAACTGGAGGGCGAAGACGAAATGTAGTTGTTTTCCTTATTATATATACATTTTTTGGTTTGAACAGTCTTTCTATCAGGGAGTGACCGGGAGCGGGGGAGTATTACTCTCCAGATCACAAAAAATACCACGCCAAAAGGTCCCTAACAATAGTAATAAATCTCATATCCCCGGAAAGAACAAAAATTCCGCCGGAGGTGTGCAAATAGCTCCCTCAGGAAGGCCGTTCTGAAAGATTTTTTTTGTTTGAAGTATTAAATAAGATAAAAGCATTAAAATATTTTAAAACTCAAAAATGAAGTTCCCGTACATGTCACTTTTTAAGGAATCTCAAATGGATTGATAGAACCACAGAAACAAGACCGGTCACCGGGCCGTGATTTTGCCTCCGGGTTATTTGGGTCAAGACACGATCATTGGGTTGCCGAATGACGAGTTATATCAGTTCGGTGATTTCGGTCAAGATTCGTGTCTTGAGTCGAGACCGGGTCAATCGTGTCAAGATCGGGTTACCGGGTCACTCAAGGGAAGTTTCGGATGGGGTCACCAAAATTGACCCGGTTTCATATCTGAAATTTTACCTTTGTATTGGTTCTTATTTCTACAAAGAATTTTTTTAAAATACGTAAAATATGTATTTTACGTCCTGATACAGACTGATAATTATATTGCGTATGTGTAGTGGTTTATTAGAGATAGATTACGTTATATCTTAATAAATTTTGTTTTTGCGATCAGGAGCTGTATTTGTAAAAGACTATAACAGATCCTTTTTCACTATCATTTTCAGTTTTTGCACAAATTTCCTTATTATTTTTTAGTGTTATTGTTATTGTCACCTGCTTATATTGAATTTCTTTTTTGAAAGTAAAATTTTGGCCTTTTGTATGTTGTCCCCAACTCGGGGCATGTGTATTGATCCAAATTCTTGGCTCCACTGCGAGCTTTGTGTTTCTTAGCAACCGCTACGTTCTGCCATCTATTGCAGGCAATGTATATTATGGGCGATGTTGCCATGTTTTACTTTCCAGAAACACGGAAGCTTTTTAAGTTAATGTGTAAATTGATGTAAATAATCCTCATTAGTATTCATATGAGAGATATTGTCTGTTAGGTTGAAGGAAATCGTAATAATAATAATGCGAAAAATATTGACGGGACGAATTGACTCGTTGTTATTTACCCGTACTATGTGTTTATTTGAGTTACTTGCTCACACGCGAGTTCTTAAGCTAAGCTGTGCAACTCTGGTTAGTGATATTTTCGGGGAAAGAAATACGGAAGAGATCGGTCCGGTCTTGTGTTGTAGGTACTGCTCATGCATTTGCAAGCGAATCGAGATAAGAAAAGATATTGGAGAATATACGAAGAAAAACTGTCAGCTTGATTGATCTTAGTTGGGGATTAGTTCTGTTCGTTCTCGCTCATTGCCAGAATGCAGACACGGCTACACTAGATTGACGTTATGGGTAGTATAGTTCACCCAAGTATTAAAGCATGTGCCCAGAGAGGAATTATTCAGTGAGATGGGCGCACATATACGGGGATACAAATTTTGTTCAGTTAATGGTCATTTTGTCAACCCATTCGAGCGTAATATAAAGAAGGGGATAATATTTCAGCCCGTGAATTGCTATGTAGAGGAACACATTTCATTTGCAGATGCCAATGAAACTTTAAAATCACAAATATTTTAAATTTACACCGACAGAAATTTGAAATGGGCTCGTGAAGAAAATTCGAAGCTGATCCACGGCAAAGTGGTAGGGCTAGTACAGAGACAAGCTTGTTATTCACCATACCTCTGTTGTTCAACTCAACGCTATCGGTTATGTTAAAGTGTTTGGTTGGATGGGTGCCACACATACTGAATTTGACAAATTTGGCTCAGCCCAAATGGATGTTAATGGGCGAATTGGTGGAATGAAGAAAGCAAGAGGAAACGGGGAAAACCCACAAACATGGTGTTTGTCCACCCCAACCCCCAATCGCACGATCATGTTCGGCATGCGATTGACAGATTCTTCGCATCACAGAATCACAATTTCTTTTCCCGTGTGAAAGCCAGTCGTTGGCAGAGTAATGGCAGGGGTGTGTGGATTCTCAGGGAGACTACTTTCTTAGACTGACAAGCAAACATATTGATGGGGCAGAAAATAATTGCGTATTTTCTTCTCCTGTAATGATTAGAAAGTCAAAGTATGTGCACACGCAAATTTTGGCCACTCGAGGGCTATTACTTTGGGAGATAACGATCATTTTAAAGTCCAATTCTGTCTGGGGAAAGTGAACAAAAAGTGTGGAAATATCCTTATGCTCTTAAACTTGTGAAAGAAATCGAAGACAAATACACAGTAATGGGTACTGGGTAGAAGGCGCTACCTGTTGGAGTGTATGTTGTTCATAGTCGCCATATTGAGTCTCGATTAATTTTTCTTAATGTCCTGAACGAACTGGTGGACGGGTTCTGCAGTTTTTGGTAAAGTGGGCTCCCAACTACTGTGATCAGTGAACCTGAGTGGGAATTGAATCCTTGACCACCTGCGTTGACTATTGTTGACGTTACCTACATTGTTAGCATAAGTAACACACGTATTTGCGGAACACTTTAATTGCCTGAACCCAATATCAGAGAGAACCATACAAAGTAGTCTAGCTAATTAATTAATATTAAATATTAATTCGTAATTCATAAATATCTACGCATTTATTCTTTAAAAAAATCACCGTTAGATTTTTCGGAGCTTATCGTAATTCCTCTAAATTATGATAAATTAAAACTCTCTGTGATTGGTATATGTCAGATTAAGTACGCCAGTACGTGAGTTGCTGAACCAATAATAAAGTTTGGATTTAGCAATATCGTTAGGAAGGTAAACTATTGAGCTCAAAGATAGCCGTTGATTTTGTTTTTCTTTTTTGAAACCAAGAAGATGTTATAGACATTTATGAATACTGATTGTTTATCCGAATGCAGTTATAAATGACAAGAAAATTATGGATTTTACGTTTTCAAAGTTTCACTGTAATAATCTAGTTAGTTTCGCTAAAGGGTATCTGATATGGAGTTGATCTTGACACTTTTTTTTTTGTGCCAACAGGAGCGAGGAGAGGGTGCATTGTTAATTGAACATATCTCCGCCACATTGTCTCATTTCTTTTACCACGGTACAGTTATGAAGTTAGAAATGGGACGGATTGAAGCGTGTAAATGTCAAAAAGATAACGTTTTTCCTCTATCACGAAGGATGCAGAATAATGTCCGAGATGCACACACTGCATTATTTATTTTGTCTTTAATTTTATTTACATTTTATAGGATACTAGCTGCTATGCCCACCCGTTGGTGCGAAGTCAGAGGTATTTGCTAAATATCCCCTAAACAGTGATTAAGTGTACGTGTTTAAAATCGCCATGCTAAATGAAGGAACCGTGGAATTTTGCGTACTGATTGCTTAAACGCTCGTGATAACAGTTAATGTAATATGACGTTAAACGTTGAAAATGGATATGCCGAATATTTCACTTCGTATATTGTTCATAGTTTGCAACACTGCGTTCTGTGCTTCACATCTTATATTTACTATCACCAGAGGATATCATATATCCAATAAACTGACGTAGTGCCATTGAAAAAATAAATTATATTATAGGTTTGCAACATTAGTGCGATTTTTTTAAAACTCCTAATATTAACCATTGACAAGGGTCGATTTTGAGCACCAAATTGTAAACCTTGTATCTCGAAAACGAAGCGGAATCAGACCCATGTTTGTATGAACTTCTTTCTTTTAGTGTCAGGAATTCGTTTGTAAAGTTTGTCCCTCATATTAAGTCACACCCTGTATATCAGGTTGAGTGAAAATAGAGTCTTCAATAGAATCGTTTAAGAGGAAAACATTAAAATAGTGCATTCGTAAATTACACATCGCTATCATTCAGTAAAATACAATCAATGCTCGTGTATGGTTCTCCGCAAACACTCAGGCAGTCACAATCTCACGCTGATACTTTTCCGTCAGTTTGGAAACGAAAACTTCTCGAACACCGTTTTTCTTCCTCCATGTTGTAGAGTTGTGTTTCCTTGAGGAAATGCGTCAAAAATCTGTAAAGTGGAAATCCGAAGGCACAAAGTCCGGGTCGTACGGCGGATTGTGGTAACAGCGCGGTTCCTAGCAGCTGTTGGAGTTTTCGACAGCCAATTCTGGACACATGGTGTGGGACTTATTCACCTGTAACAGAATTCTCCTTCTGCTGATCAATATTTTGGTTAATTGAACGTGTGATTCGAAGGGAAGCATTCAATTCGAACAAATATCACGAGCATCAAGAAAACACATACTGCTGGCACAATAATTTGTTTAAAGGACTGGTGTTTTTACGACTGTCGTAAAGATTTGTGTTTCTACAGTGGTCGAGAGGTTAACATGCTCTCTTTTTGTGCGCATGTTAAATTGTATATATCAATTTATATTTGATATATTATTATTTCGTAACTTTTTTATATATTCTACGTACTTTCAGACGTTGATTCCATTTTATTTGATTATGATCTGCTTCAATTTAAAGTTTTTATACAATTACCAACACGTGGGTCGTTTACTGCCTCAGTAACACAATCGATTCCAATCGAACAAAGGTAGCTTCGCCACTCCTATTCTGGCACAGGTAAAAGGAGATAAACAAATTCGTACGTAATTTCTGACCATTACAGATGTACTGTAAGCAACCCAATATGAAAAAATCCCTAACTAGTTACATTTTTTGGACTTGTTGGAATCGGCCGCACTGTGCAACGAGACCTTTCCAGCGACACCTGAATCACCATTCGAGTCCTAGTAGTTTCTGAGTTTAATGTTACTCCCCTGTCTCCGACTCCACCCCTACAATCTCGATGAATGATGCGGGTGTGAACTCGCTTTTCCGAGACTTTTCAAATACACCTCAAACACTTTCCTAACCCTAGTAGTTCCAAAGTTGAACCCCCCCACCCCCACCGAAACTCAATAAACGCCCTGCAATCTTGATAAATGACACGGGCTCGAACTAGTCCTACCACCGAGGTCTTTCGAACGAGACCTCAACCGCCTTCCTATCGCTAGTAGTTCCAAAAATATAAATTGCTCCCTTATCTCTGGCACCGCCCCTGCGATCTGTGAGTGATAAGGATTTGAATTCGTCTTCCCGAGACTTTTCCAACGACACCTAAGCCACCTTCCTAGCCCTAGTAGTTTCAAATATATAAATTGCCCCCCCCCCTATCTCTGGCACCACCCCTGCAATGTCTATCATGTAAACGGGTTTAAGCTAGTTTCGTGGAGACCTTTCCTACCACACCTCAGCCACCTTTATAGCCCTAATAGTTCCTGATTAGAAAGATGTCCACGGATGGACAGACGGACCAAGCGGGTGCATAAGTTTTCACAGTACTTGGTGCTGAAGCCTACAAGGAGCAAAATCGATATGAAATGAGAGGACTTAACGTGCGTGGAAGGACCTGCTGCATTCCAGAGGTTGTAAATGTAATTTCTCATAAAAAAGCGAATTCATAACTTTTACTGTAATAAATTTTGTTCAATCTGTAATCACACTGGCATAAATGCAGTTGTTAGGCCTATGTGTTTTTAACCTAGGGCGCCATGACAATAAATTTTCATTCAAGGGCGCTGTGAATAGAGAACGTATGGCAATCACTGGTGTAAGAGTTCATTCTGGGTGCTTTTTTCATATATACCGTATATTGACTATCGCATTTTTGTAAATGTAAATTATTTTTGTTTATACAGGGTGTCCCCGAAATAATGGTTTAAACTTCAGGAGGTGATCGTTTATATCAAAACAAGAAAAAGAGCTAATTTGAAGAAATAAAATTTTTGCATAGTTTCGGACGTATAGGCACTCAAAGTTTGGAGCGATCGCCACAAAATGACGTCGTAGTTCGACAGATAATGGCGTAAGCCGTGTCGGTTTAATTAATCACACTCGAAGTAGTACCCGATATATCTAATTCAGTTATGTTTTTGATTGAGGGAGTACCGCATAAACAAGTTTCGCAACCTAAGAATTTCATTGTCAAGGAACTAAGGGGAAACGTGGAGACGTAAGCTGTATTCGCGAATCAAAAGATAACTTAAATAGTTGATATATTGGGTACTACTTCGAGTGTGATGTGCTAAGCCGACACAGCTTTCACCATTGCTTGTCGAGATAAATGACGTCGTTCGTCACGGTGTTGCTATAACTTTGAGCGCCTGTGTCTTCGTATTTTCCTGAAAGGAACTTTTTTCTTGGTTTGATGTAAATAATTATCTCCCAAAGTTTGCACAATTTTTCAGGGACACTTAATACAATGAAGAATACATCGCTTACTATTCTTTTTTTTTTTTCGATTTCTTCATGCTTCCTTGTAAGTATCCATAATTAGGGCGATGACGTTATTGGAAATCAATACAAAACAACATCGATGACCGTAACAGTTGTGAAGTTACAAGCTTTTATTCCTGTTATTTTTTTTTCGTCTGTGTAGTTAGTGCTTTAATTCCGCGTATCTGTGGGCCTATGAGAAATTTCCAAAGGGCACCACTATTATTATTATTTAATTGAACACATTGTCGAAAAATCTTAGATTATTATTATTTAATAGTTTTAATGGAACAAAGCCTCATTTTCTATTATACCTTTATTGACTTGTGAACGTATATTTCTTGTAGTTCTGTACTCATTTCCTTGTTTATTTTACAAAAACTAATTTCGTTATTCGTTTTCCAAATGTGCGATACAATCTGTTGGTAAGGGAATGCCATTGCATTGTAAGACGTCCATCGTTTATAACAACTGCTCGTCAGGAGCCAATAACGCACATCTGTTGCACGAGTCTGTGCTGGCAACAGTTCGAAATTCAGAACTAAGGAACTCTGAACACAGAGGAAGTAAACTCTGGCAGAACAAAATATTGGTAGCTTTTGGTTTGTGTAAAGAACGTATTTTGTCTTCTTCTCGATAGATGACATGAGTGTTGACTTGGTTCGCGCAATAAGCCTAACCATCTCTGAGATAATTGGTGTTGAGGGACGTGGTTTCGTGTTGATTTAGGACGTTAACAAAATAAATCGAGAACGTGCAAGTACGGTTCTCTGTTCTCTCTCTCTCTCTCTCTGTGTGTCTCCCTCTCATCCCTCTGTATCTCATGTTAGGTATACATTTCAATGTAAATCTCTGATAGAACTGGTGCAGTTGTGGACAAAGGTTGGACCTACATCTTCTATGAGCTGCTTCTTTGTAGATACCTGCGGAATAATCATTGCAGTGAAGTAAATGTTGTCTTTTGCATTTTGAAAGGAAGATCACCTCCCAATATACGAATCAGTAGAGCCAGAACTGTCATTAAACTAATGTGATATGTCTGTATGTATTTGTTGATAGTGTAGTGCTAAACATAACTACAGTACATGGCAAACTATAGCGCAACACATAAGTATAATAATAATAATAATAAAATTATTGCATTGGAGCTTTAACAATATACTAACAATATTAAAAACAAATATGAAACAGCATAAATAATATAAAATACTACAAATGAGGCGTCCATTTCCAAATGAATCCTTGTCCAAAAAATTAGAAATTGAGACATTGGCATTGTTGGATTCTTTCATCAGTTTCTAATACATTAGTAAGAATACAAACCTTCACCAAAATCATTTAATTATCGTAAGAAATTAAAAGACAAAATTATAATTAACAGTAACGGGTGTATTATATTTTTATCTTTTCCAATATCCTTTTGCAAGAAGGTAAAATAGTGGTAAACTAATACTTCTCCAACTTTGTAACATATTCGTAGGTTCACATTTGCTCTAGCTTTAAAAAATAAGAAGTGTATAATAAGTGCTTTGGTTAATTTCCCAACATTTATGGCGATTGGACAAGGACCCGTTAGGAAATGGATGTCTCATGTGCAAGACCTGAAATTAAGATAATGTAAGTTACTCATTAAAAATTGCAGGATAGACTTACGATCAACAAATACAGTGCTAGAATGTAGAGTATTTTGTTGTGTATGGTAAAGAATAGTTTTTTGCACAAAGCACGAAAGAGTGCATTGAGCTCGCATTAATAGTTTATAAAATAGCCTATTTGTTTCTGTGAATAGAGCAATCCATCAGCAGATTTCAGCTCAGCATTATGAATAAGCAGAAATGACTATAGTATGACTTGATGTCGTATGGTTGGTTGTTCAGATTATGTAACTTTATGATTTCTTAACCGCACATCATAAGGAACTGAATATTGCGGGAGAATGTTTGCAATTAATACTACCAACTGTGCCGACAGCAAATAATATGTTAGGTGATCTTTTATATTCTGATCTGTAAACTCCAGTCCTTTTATTGCGAACGTCTGCAATGTAGTGCTTAAAAAGGGAAGGTCAATAGACCCTTACATTCTTTTTGGTACTAAATGTAATTTAGTAAGTCGAGCCTTTTGACACGTAGGTCCCATTACCTTTGCATAGAGAGGACTTGGTGATTGTAGCTTGCTGATGAAGAAGGACTTTGAGGAATTAGAGTTGCAGCCTCACTTAGTTAACCTTCCAGGCCACGTAAACTTAATCTACTTCTTGAGCATAAAATGAAGGAAGGAATACGAAAACAAGGGAAAAGTTGAATCGATATGTGGGCTTCTTCTAAGCTATTATAGCCAACTCAACATTGAAGAATAGGAAATTAATTCATCTTTGTCTATATAATTCACAGACATTAGCATTCCCAAACTTTTCTTATATCTCTCATCGCTGTTCCAAGTTTCACCGAGCCTGTTTTACCTGAATTGACTATTTAAGAAGAAAAAAAATAAAAGCTGTTTCCGAGATAGGTGAAACAGAAAAGTTATCTTTTTCACGTAAATTTATATCACAAAAGTTTTTGTGTATTATTTTAATCCTTCCCTGTAACTTCAGGGTGTAAGTAATTGTGCAACTTTCTCAGAAGTATGGTGTAATCTTCATTTATCTACATTCCGCTGTGAAAGAATTTTATGTGTCCTATTTAGCTGATACTTCATATATCTATCTCTATCTCTCTTTACATATGATGGTATAAGCAAGGAAACAGCCTCGGAGGACCTCATTGCCCGGAGGACGGAATTCAACCGGCAACGGCAGCGGTCAGTCCTGCAGGAAGTCAGAGGGTCAAAATGCCCGGGTTTGGACTGTAGACTGCCAGGACACCGACACGGCAACTCGAACGGACCTATACGTGGCGACCCTCAACTGTAAGTCACTTGCAGGAGAGAACAAATTAGAAGAACTGCAGAATGAACTTAAAAGGATTAAGTGGGACATCATAGGACTATCAGAAGTGTGGAGGAAGAATGAAGAACAGTTGGAACTACCGTCAGGGCACACGTTCTACTTCAAAGAAACAGAAGCTGGAAAAGCGACAGGCGTTCTCTTTATAACTAATAAAGACCTGAAGTCACGAATCACAGAAATTGAAGGAATTTCAGATAGAATCGCACGGGTAGTAATAAAAATTAACAAGAGATACAGTATGGAAATTATACAAGTGTATGCTCCAACAACCTCGCACCCGGAGGAGGAAGTTGAAGACCTATATGAGGTGATACAGATGATTTTGGATAGTAGCAAATCGCATTACAAAATTGTAATGGGAGACTTCAATGCGAAAGTAGGAACCAAGCAGAGCAGTGACACGAAAGTGGGAAACTTTGGATTTGGCAAAAGAAACAAGAGACGAGAGAAGTTAGTGGAATTCTCAGAAGCCAACAGACTGTTGATTTCCAATACATTTTTCAAGAAACCGCCCCAGAGGAAGTGGACATGGAAAGGCCCAAATGGGACCAAAAACGAAATAGACTACGTTCTATCAAATAACAGGGCAATTCTGCAAGACGGGTCTGTTCTAAACAGTTTCAAAATCTCGAGTGATCATAGGATGGTGAGATGTAAGCTGAAACTAAATACTAGACTAGAGAGAAAGAAGCTTCTCAGAGGAAAACCGTCAGTTCTAGATCTGGAAAATCTTGGAAAACACAGACATACATTCGAGATAGAACTAAGCAACAGATTCAGCGCCTTGGAAGAGTTAAGAGGATGAAGAAGACATCGATAGCAGAAATAAAATACTGACTGAGATAATAAGAAAAACAGCCAAGGAGATAGCAGGTACCAGAAAGAAAAAAGAGAGCAAAATCTCAGAA
>JAGDQP010000529.1:15959-30376 GCA_022664845.1 Lepisma saccharinum | reverse complement strand
AAAACAAAAGTAATGTACAACCAACATGCTGCAAAGAAGGAAGTGAAGATTAACGGAGAGACAATAGGCATAGTTGATGAGTATGTTTACCTAGGCCAGCTTAAAACATCGAATGCAAAGTTGACTGATGAAATAAATAGAAGATGTAAAATGACGTGGAGTTCGTTTGGAAGACTACACTTTATTTTCAAAAGCAAACTTGCAATTTGTCTGAAGCGTAAAGTTTATAATCAGTGTGTCTTACCTACGATGATGTACGGCTGTGAAACTTGGACATTGAATGCGCAAACGACTCAAAGATTGAGAGTCACACAAAGAGCAATGGAGAGGTGCATGCTAGGAATAACCAGGAGGGACAGGAAGAGAAATGAATGGATTCGCGCACAAACAAAGGTAGAGGATGTAATCAAGACTGCGAAGAAGATGAAGTGGAGATGGGCCGGTCACATAGCTAGACGAACAGATGGAAGGTGGACGACAAATGTACTACAGTGGATTCCTAGGGAAAAGAAACGACCGAGACGACGTCCAAATGTAAGATGGGTAGATGAAATCAAACGTTTTTCAGGAGCTACATGGATGAGAATATCAGCAGACCGAGATATGTGGAAAGAAAAGGGGGAGGCCTTCATCCAGCAGTGGATAGAAAACGGCTGAATATGATGATGATGGTGATGATAAAATATATGTATATAGGTGTGTGTGTGTTTCAGTTTATCCCATTCTTCTGGAATACTTATTTCTAATACAGAGACAACGAAAACGCTTCAATAGAAAAGAATACATAAAAGCAGGCTAGTATTAGAAACAGTTGCAGATGGCTCAGTATAAAAAACAGTAGGCGGAATCAGTTGCTATTCCATTTCACGCTATCGTGAAGTCCTTTCATATAGAGTACAAATACTTTATAATGTATATGTGTATTTGTGTAAGAGAAACAATATGGTTGCTTCTTACGATGGACTAGTCCGTAACTGAAGTCGTTATTAATATATATTAATGGCCTTTAATATCCTTTGTCTCAGGCCAATAAGTTGTAATCCAGTGTGCTTTGAAATAAATGGTTTCAGAGTGGTTTGCCATTTGCCTTTATTGTTGTCAATTGTTTGTGTTGCTTGTTGTATGACATGGCATGTAACACACGAGAAATCAAGGATACGTTTGCCTCGGAAAAAGAATGGGTAGAGAATGGTGGACTACCGTGTAAATAAAAATTGAATTTCTCCCTGATGGCGAGCAATCATAGTCATACTGACAATATTAAATTATCTTTTTCGCCTCTCATAATATTAGAATTAATATTTTTATGTGCGTTAATATATCAGGAAGTGAAATAAAAGCAATATAGTGTTTGTACGGTATAACACAAACTGTTTTTGCTGTTCTATTTCACTTTATGTATTGTTGATTCAGATCGTAACTTACTTTAATATTGGATACGAGGCCCGTACCTGTTCGTTTGTTTTAACTTATGAAATGAAACGCTCATCTTACTTCTTGCACATTTTAATCAAAGCTCGTAATAAACGTGAAACATAGATAAAAACCTTTGAAACTATTATAACTGCCAAGCACTTTAAAATGTTTGAAGAAGTTTTCACCTTCCATGTGCGTCATGATACTGTATAAATAAGCTATAAAGTATAATATCGTCAAAATTTGGCCCAGTCAGTGCGCACTGGATTAAAATACCATACATTTTCTCTTATTCCTTGAGAACAGTAATTCTTCTTTTTGGCATTTTTGAAAGGAAATCCTAACTGAGTAACAGTTAAGTGTAATCAGTGATCTCGGAAATTAACAACTCAAACTGATACTCATTCCTTTCAATACCAAACTGGCATGGAAGATTAATATATATATATATGTATATATGGCATTTATGCATCTGAGCCTCAGGCCGGGATAGGAAAAGGATTCGGCAAGATATCGGCCAGGGCCTATATTGAAGGTGCTATCCCGGCCTTTGCTTGAGATGACTAAGGAAAAACCCTGGAAAAACCTCAGTCAGGATGGTCGGCCGATGCGATCAAACCCACGACCCCCTGATTGCTACCCCAACGCTCTACCACTGAGCGGTGGCTCGTTCCAATTAAACTGGTATAGAAGTAGAACAATACCAAGGGGTACCTTTACGGTTTCCATGGTAAGCAACATTTGATACTCCTAATTAAATACATGGGAAAAGCATGTGAGGGTAATAGCTTTGCAACTTAAAGGAAAAAATGGCCGCGGTGGGTAAATGATATAGTGCTCACCCCTAGTGCTAGGGGGTCGTCGGTTCGATACCTGCTCATGCCGTGTGGGCTTTGTGGTGGACAAACACCGTGTGCGTGGGTTTTCTTGGAGTTCTTCCGTTTCCTCCCACTGTCTTCATTTCACCAATTCATCTCATCATCATCCATCCGGGATGAGCCAAAGTTGTCTAAAGGCTAAATTAAAAACTAAATTCAAATTAAAGATTGAAATGACACCGCCCTACCCCGCGTTGTTCCCGTTGAAACATGAATTTCACGCCAACAAAATCATTACAATTCACCAGTATTTCTTATTGCGGATGACTTGGAAGAGACGCGGTGTAGCTAGTGAGAAACAATATGAAAACAGTGTAGCGGTATTTTTATATTCTTTTCTTTAGTTCACAATGGTTCGTGGTGTCTTCAGATCTTGCAACGTTAATTTAACTCGTTTCCCGACGTCATAGAATGATGAAATTTTGCACAGCGACGTAACTCGGGTCACAATACAATATTCCATTGTTACTTTCATTTATATTTCTATATACTTCAAAAGTATATTTTAACATTTGTTTTTTAATATGGACTTCTTTATCCTAAAATAAATAGTAGCCTGCTTCGATAATGGGTTTGACTGGTTGCAGAACACTTTAGAATTTGGGTTACAAAACTTCAGCTTGAGAAAAAATATCCGAAAACCGAAAAAATATAAAAAACACATACTTTTCTTAAGCAATTCGTACTAAAAAGTAAAAAAAAAAAAAATGTTTATGCATGACTAAAAGGAAAACATGAGGCGCGCCAGTTCAAGAACTTAGAAGGTGACTGTATATGAGAGCGCGCCCCATGCGTTACTTTCATGCATAAACAAAATTATTATTTACTTTTCAGTACGAATTGTTTAAGAAAAGTGTTTTTAAAAGTTTTTTTTTTGTCATCGTTTTGTTGATTGTATGAGAGCATTAGTTGATGTTTTGCGTGTTAAAATTTGATGAAGGTAAAGCTTCAAATAAGGAATGAAACGTTTGAAAATTGAGAACGCTCTGAGTTAATATGGTAAATGTGATGTCACCGGGTAGTCAGTGTTGCCAACCTGGTATCAAGTTTTATTTATTTTTAAATAGCACTACGTACGGTTATTGGATATTTTGTATTCTCTAGTGATAATAAGCATCGTATGTCAAGCCCAGAATGTAAAGTTAATATTATGAGAAATGAATTTATCAAAATGTCTATTTCCAATGTTTAACCTGGTATGATATTCACAGTTCGCTTTGTAAAATAGTCAGGGCATAGTGTAGTGTCATAAAAAACAAGTTTGTTTCTGTGAAGTTCTTTAATTTGTTAGTTTATTTCAAAATATCGTGTTTTTTCACACAACAAGTGTTTAATGCTTTTCGATGCAGATAATCAATGTAATCAGCAGGATCGGAGTTAAGCTTTCACGCATTCATCCCTTCGGAGTTAAGCTTTGTTTTTCTGCAGCCTTACGAGGCAAATGATGGGATTATTTTTGCATTCACTGCCGTATTTCTATGCTTCCTGTATCTTCACCCTGAAACCTTCACCCTGTATCTTCACCTCTAGGAACTAACTAAGAACATTATAGACTGAAGTTATTTGGTATTGTTTGTAATAAAATACTAATAAACCTCCAGGGAACTGAAGAAATATTTTGAATTATAGGAAGAATTTCAGTTCCTAGAGATAATAAAACTCTTCGAAGACATCTTTACTCTAAACTGAAAAACTATGAATTCTTACGAAATATGTTCTCATCACGTATATACAATACTTTAATTTTTAATTACGATATTATTCAAGGAAGATTTTTGATCATTATTATAATCAGAAAAATCAATTATATTTAGCATAAAATCCCGGGAAATAACCTGATTCTGTTCAAGGGCAGAGATAGATGTCTGCGTTTACTAGTACATTGTGTTTCACTATAAAAGCTCGGTGGAATAGCTGCCTCATGCTCCGGGCTCCAATCCTCCTTCCATACTGTGAAAATATACAAACAATGTAACAACAAAAAATCATAATGAATATTTAAAGAAGAGTTGTAAAATCCATAATGAGTACTCTTGTAAACAAGCAACTACATATAGGTTTCTTCTAATGAATCTGTTGCAATAGGGCTCTGAGAAGTATTATTTCAAAGCATATCATAACGTAGCCACGTCCCGCGTCGCCGTCTCCCTCTGCGCTTTTTTGAAAGTATAGGAATAGCTATCGGAACGTAACAGTATGGGGGTCATTTAAAAATAGGATGGCAACGCTGATAACTGGAAGCTTGGGTACAAGGAAGAACCATAGTATGTTTCGATTATGTCGAATATGTATACTCAAAGCTTGGTGCGGATACGTCGAACTGAATAGAAGTAGTAAATATTTAATTTTTAAAATTAATTGGCAGCACTGTTAACTGTGGGACCTGAAGTACCTCTATGATGCGTTCCAGTACCTAAATACAAAGTTTGGTCCTAAAACGTTCAACGATATGGAAGCAATTAAAAACTTTACTTTCTGAAATTCGTTGGCAGCATGACATGTCCTAATGCACATGGCAAATTTTGAGTAAATCAATGCGGATACGTCCTACGGGAACAAATATGAAATTAGATTTTTTTTTTATCGTTTGGCAATCCTAACAAACTACGGTGCCTGGAGTGCTTGTATGACCTGTCCCAGTACCTAATGAACATGTATGTCAAATTTAGTGTAAATCAATTCACACCTCTAGATTTGTATTAATAAAGTCATTTCTATAAGTTGAATTTTAAAATAGGCTTGCAACATTGAACTCGGGTGCTTGAGGTCGAGGACACCCAAAACTTTCCTCTATTGTGTTGAATGTTGTTTAAGCTAAGATTGGGGCAGATACAGTATGGAATAAATTTTTTAAATGATTTTTTAAAAAGCTGGCAGCACTGAGAATTGGGCAACTCGGAATATTTCACATATACCAAAATATATTTGTAATCTAGTGTTTAATTTATGTTGTATTTCTTCTTAATTACCTATATGAAAGTAGTTCTTGCATAAAGAACCTTTAGCAGTATTATAAATTGCTGACTTGAAAAAGAAAAATAGAAAATAAGGGAAAGCTAATGTTTTTATTATCATTATTATTTACAACACTCGCATAGTGTCAGTTCCAAGAGGACGTTAGTGCAAATCTTCGTAATATGTATATCTGAATTTCCTTACTCGTTCGAATATTCGATAAAATCTTATTATTATGTAGTTATTATAAGTGTATTTACTAACTCTTAAAATGAGAGCAAGAAATATGATAGTAGAAAATGGCATTTAAAAAATGTATTTAAGGATGCGTATGTTTTGAAACTTTATCGGAAACGACCTTTACAACGCCTTAAGGCGTCTTAATATATTTCACTGTTCTTGTGGATGAAGGAATGGGGAGGTCACGACCACGACTTAGGTTCTAGCTACTATCTCGTCATATTCCTAGGGACTCAGAGGAACTTTTGAAACCTCAGTCAGGATGGACGGTGTGAGCAGGGTTCGAACTTGTTCCGCGTTACTTAAAAATGTTAGCGAACAACCACAAGGTCCCGGGGCTAGATCGATAATATAATTTGTCATCTTTCCAGAAAATATCATCCCATAATTAAGACTACAATAGTGGCGAAACTGAAAGAGGGACTTTCGTATAACAACGATTTTGAGGATAGCGTAAATGAGAGAGTAGACAGTAGGATGGCAGTAAAGTGACTTGATAACTACTTTACTTCTCTGTTGTAATATGCTTCCTTTCTTCTTTCTACTTCTCTGTTGAAGCTACTGCTGTAAATTCACGGAGTGTAAAGCCATTAAGTTTTAAGTTAAGATACTGTATCATGTTCTCCCACTGAATATATTCTTAAAAGCAAGTTATTTGTTTATTTATTTATGGATTTATTGGGCGTGGACCGAGTGTCTTTGAAGATACCGTTTTATAAACGTTAACACAATTTTCTCATCATTGTGACCTATCTGTTGAACTCCAAAAAGATAACAAACTGAAGGCTGACAACTGAGTTTCTCTCATGATTTTTTGCTTACGTGGCACACGATGTCAGCCTAACCGTACTTTCTGTACTCTGTCTTTTAACTCGAACCTGACGGATAATTGTGACGGGCCGAAGTCAGCAGTTAGTAGGCTGGCCCATATAGAATAAAGTTTACCAAAGGTTTTTTTTTTAGCTCGTTTTATCTTTTTCTAATATATTAGGGCTACCATATTTTGAAATGCTAAAAAGAGGACATTTTCTTCGAAAGTCATACACACCATCAATTTATTCATAAACACGAAAACATTACATAAATCACACAATTTATCACCATATAAAGTTTATAGTTCATAATTAGTGAGAATCCCATCTGTATAAACATTAGAGGAATGTAGTTACTTGCGAAAAAGAAGAAAAAAAAACTTAAAGTCTTTATAAAACAAAGATTTATAACATTTTTCTGAACAAATCTAGAACACAGTAGCAATACTTGCATAGACAATTTGACGTAGTTCTCAGTGAAATATTATTCTCCATGATATACTGCCACTAACCATGATATTATACTGCCACAAACCACACATTCGCCTTCAAAATCGTCTCTACCAAGTCTAAAACATTAATACTTTTCTTGTAACTCATTAGTAAACTTGCACTTTCTTTTATGCATATTATAGCTTACACCTATTCGCAAACTATATAACTTGCACTTCGAAACACGAACAAACGAATGACGCGGAAATCACATGGACCGGAACTTGAAACTGTAACAACAAGCGACGAACGCTTAGCGCATCGTTCAGTACTGCCAACATCAGACGTTTAATGATTCGAAAAGTTGTAACTTCGTGATCTCTGACCTATGATGATTGGATAGAAGTAAAAACTCGGACATTTGAACAGAAAGTAAAAACCCACCAGGATGTGTGGTAGCCCTGTAATATATTTATTAGTAAGATTTGGCGATTCCAAACCGTCTCCAGAATCATTTAATTATAAGAAATTAAAGCACAAAATCATAACTTATAGTAAAAAAATGTATATATTTATATCTTTTTCCAACATCCTTTTGCAAAAAGGTAAAATATTGGTAAACCAATATTTCTCCCAAATTGTAAGATATGTGTAGCTACACATTTGCCCTAGCTTTGAAAAATAAGAAATGTGTAAAAGCGTTTTTGTCAATTTTCGAACGTTTATGGAGTTTGAACAAGGACCCGTTTGGAAACGGATGCTTCAATTCTTCAGCAGTATCACCAGGAGAATTACAGCACGTTCCAGGATAACACTTTTATAAATTGGTATCCGCGGAAATTAGGAGGGCATCGTCATGACCTTGATGTCGTTTAACACGTATCAGCAAATGGTGTATGTGGGAATGGGTTTGTGTGTATGTGTGTGTTCTTGTTTCCGATATCGTTGTTTGACAAAAATAAGAATTATTTTAACAGGCAAGAAAATTTTTCCCTCTTTGAACCACTCTAGGCGAGTAAAGAAGCAAAACAGGATATCTAAGTCCAGAACTTTAAATAACGTAAAGCCAGGAGAGACATTAGAATTTTTATGCAAATTTCTAAAAAAAGAAAAGAAAAAAAAAACCTTTAGTATCTTACACAATTACACCCTATTAATCTCTGATATAAGTCATTGTATGTTTAATGATAATGATTTTTCGAAACTCTTAAATTTATATATATACTCTGTACACAGTACATTCCTCCGTGAAGTAGCGGGTCAGGACCAAAAATGACACCGAAATCTTGCGCTGATTTATACTTAACTTTGCGCAGTCTCCCTTCTCATTGTATTAAATGAATAATGCACTGCGCAATATCTCCTACTTGGCGGTTGAGCCAACTATCTTAATTAGGGAGGAGGATTTGCGCACCCCATAGCTTGGGTGCACTTCGTAGTATGACCGCAGACTCCGTACAACACTAGTTCTGGCTAAGAACTAGCTCAGATAATCTTCCTTGATTTATATTTTTTAACAGTAAAACATTTTGTGTGACATTATTCACAACATTGTTCAAAATTCAAGGATTTAACTTCTGTTGTAGACGCAAAAAAGTAATGATAAGTTTCAGCGACCACCTGCTATCAACACAGGAATTCAGCTGACAGCAACGTATTCTTGTCCTTTACACGCAACACATTACCATTCCTTCCCGTCTTTGCAGGATCTGGGCAATCTCTCCTACCGCGCAATATCTCCTGGCTTTACCTGATATTCAAATAACGAACTGCAAATATAGTTCAGAGTTAAATGTAAAATATGGGTTAACACTTTTTGGTGTTATTACATTTTTAAATCTGTACACGGTGCATCAGTATCATTAGCCAGTCAGTCACTCATGATATTTTTTATTTCAGAAAATAGTGTATGTCTTTTGAATTAACGGGAACAAATCACATACGTAACCAGGCGATAAGATCACTGGCTTTGTATCGGCAATGAGGAGGTAGTCATTCTGATTGGATGTCTGTCGGATGTCCCACAGAAGTCCAATACAGACATGAGCGACAGTGCATTCCTTTTGCTTCTTTTTTTAATCCAATGGAGACCCTTGGGATGTCGATGGGATATATCCATGGGAATGTCTCGTTTATATGTCCCAAACATGTCTTCAGGCACCCCACGAGAACCCCGTTTTCGGGACCGAATCGGACATTTGGAACATATGCGGTCAGAACGTCCGTAAGATGACCATGGCACGTCCTTGTACTATCTGGGAATTTTTTTATGTTATTTAAGGCCTTATGCAACTTTGGTTCAGGTAGGATGAATACTGATCGGAGAATTGGTGGCGAAGAAAGTAAAAAAAAAAAAAAAAACACATCGCGCGAGCGGGATCTAACCAAGAACCACACGCACACTGGAATTGAATTTGGAATATTTAGTTATGGCCATCAGGCATCTAAGGCCCAGGCCGGAATAGGGGAGGTGAAAGGATACGGAAGGTGTCGGGCAGAGCCCAAGTTCAAGGTACCATCCCGGCATTTGCCTGGTGTGACGAAAAACCTCAGTCAGGATGGTCGACCACTGGGATTGAACCCACGACCTACTGAATGGTAAGCCAAGGCTTTACCGCTGAGCCACGGCTGATCGGTACACGAACACTGGGGGGGGGGGGAAGTAAGCGCTGTATCTCTGAGCCACCCCGGCTCCCAGATGAGTTACAAAAAATCATCGGTGATGATTACGAAGAAAGAACTTGACTAAATGTGTGCTAATAAGAAATAGCGACAGCAGTCGAAAGTATAAGCTGGGGAAGTAATTCGGAAGAAGGACTGTCTGTCCCAAGGGTCCCAACTAAATGTGGAGGTGTGCTTGCTTTGGGGTCATAACACTCATTTCATGAAAACTGTGATAGTCAGTCAAGTTCACACTTCTGAAAAATGTTGTTTCTATCATTACACTCACAAGTCAGCGACATGACGACTTTGACATATGATTATGAGTGTGCTGTGAGCATATGACTGCCAACCTGCCAACTATAGCTGGATTACTGTTTACAGATAATTTCGTAACGCCATTGAAATGACGTCACACCACGTGAATACTTGTTGTGGAGGCCGGCAGTAGTGTGCGTACTGTGTATATCTATCTGTGTCTAATGTGTTGCCTAGTGTTGACTGTGAAGGTGGTGATAGCAAATGGTGCGAGTTAGTGTTTCATGTATGAAGATATTTTTATTGGATTGTATATATTTAATACGTCATTGTCACGTTTCGTTGTCGCATAATGGGTGACACAGTGGATGGTGAGGTGCAGTTGTTAGAATACGGTACCCAGGCGGTTGGAATATTCGAAACAGATACGAATGGCTTTATTGTAGTGTATTGGGTGTCAGCAGGTAAGACTTCGTCTCTTTATCGCAGTTCCTTGTGTAAATACTCTTCTTTACGTTGAGTCAGAAACTCCGATATGGCTTTCTTCCTTGTACTTGCTGTGCTGCATTTTTTTGACAAAGTAAAATTCAAGAACTCTTGTTACCTGCTGTTCCCATCTGTGAGCTTTCGCGCTCTGAGACTACTGTCTCGTTGTCAGTAACTTCTAGTTTGTACTGAAGGGAGAAAAGGGAATTTAGCTGCACATTTCGTACTTCAAGATTTTCTTCCGACATTCATCCGGTGTGATGGACGGTTGCCAGCTTTTTTCTGAACGAAATCAGGATATTTGAAGCGTAAATATAACCTGGCTGCAACAAGACATCAACTCATGATGATGTCTTATCGCTTTCTATAACTTAATAGTTACAGCATCGGAAGCAGAAGTTTCACTGTTGCCGTTCTAAAGCTAAAACAGCCAGGGCTTTACTTCAGGTACCATCCTGGCGTTCGCACGAAACAAATTGATGTTGGGAAAGTACGGAACTCGTAGTCAAGTTTACAACTGTTTGCTGATACAACGATTTGAAACATATGTAGCACATCAGTATAACATAGAAAATAAATTTTGCTTTAATGGATGAAAAGCTGACTGAGGTGAACGTAAAGAAATATACAGAGCGTAACAGAATTCGAGGTGAGTTGCTGACACAAAGAAAGGGTTTACTTCCATAGATGGTTGTAAAATTAAAAAAAAAAAAATCTAGTAAAATTCAGAAAATTTACAGGGAAGAAATGTATAATTTGCTCGTTTGTGTTTTTAATAATATATAAAAAGAACGAAAGTTGAGTTTCTTTTACTGTATAATCAGTGATAAACATCGAACTATTTGGGAAGCGGAGGGAACTACTTGGCGGAAGGTTACCGCATGATTGGATTTTGGGAAAGTTACGAGCATTTATATTGTGATCATTGGTACAGGTGTACAGGAACGTTGCCGTGGATGCGAGTTAACAGTATTGTACAGCTTGTGAAACGATACGGTGATACTGAGTAAAATATTTGAAACTGTGTGAAAGTCATGGATTAATAAATCTAACAATAAATTGCAGAAAGTGTAGTAAGCTTTGTTCCGACGAAATGAACTGTGACGTATATGAGAACAAAAAGTGTAAAGATACATGACCGCACCTAACTTTACCTAACCTCCACGTTCCCATGGTCAGTAATTTAAGAGATCTACGAAAATACAAGAAAGTAATTATTAATAATAAATATGAACACATATTTTGATAATATACATGACCGCACCAAACCTTGCCTAACCCCCACGTTCCCATGGTCACTAATTTAAGATGATGAACGAAAAATGGAAGAAAGCAATTATTAATAATAAATGTGAACATCCCCACCCTGCGCGGTAACCAAACGAAACAGAAAACCAGTGAATTGGACGTAAAAATTGACGATTTTTAAATTTTCTTAGGTTTCATCAGGCTTTAAGTCGAAAATCAGACGGACTACCAACTTCGGAAGTAATGCGCAAAGAAAATAAATTTTTAGCTTTATCATTTATCGAATTCCCCTATGTTTTTAAGATACAGGGGTTCCAACTTTACAATTAGTTAAACAAAGGGAATAATTCTTCGTAAATCATAATAAGCGATGTATTAAAGTTAGGATTGCGAACCGTCCGGTTTTCAGGGTAATTTGTCTGGTGTCCGGTTACAAGAGCAAACTAGCTGCTTAATGTCCGGTTTACGACTTACGAGGTGTCTCCTACTTTGTTTAAATATAAAATTTTATTCTGTGAATAAAGATTCAAAGTTAAGTAGTCCCCAGAAGCACGAATTTATCTCATTTTGAGTCTGGTAAACCATTGTTTTCAACTACACAATAATAATATTTATTTCTTAGGTGTAAATGTTGATATGTTCTAAAACTCACAGATGTTTCAAAACGTTACGCCTGATATTGAAAGTACCAGTACATTTTTTTGTTGAAAAACGTTTTTAATAGAAGCTTGCCGTTTTTCTTCTGGCGAATTATGTTCATATTTTGTTCACGTTTTTTCAGAAGTTGAAATTTTATATGAGCATTGACATTTTCATATTCTCGTCATTTTCCAATAAATTGAAATCCCCGATTAAAAAAAATATGGAGTTGGCAACCCTAATTAAATGAAATTACGTTCATTTATATCAAGATTTTAGATACCGGTATTGAAAGTTCCATCGAGTTGGCAGTGTGTCAAACTAATATATATATATTTTCAATTTATATATTTCATATTCCTTAATGATGATAAACATCATCATTCATCAGTAGTATTCAGAAACAGTTTTCTGAAGTGACTAGCACTGTACTAACGAGCGATTAACGGTCAGTTAACATTGGTAGATGAAATTCCCCCCCAAAAAGGGGTCTGATGACCTTGAAAGGAATAGAGAAGAGAAGAACATTGGTAGATAGATCCTCATTGATACAGCGCTAGTCACTCGAAGATACATTTCTGAATACGACTGTAAATGTGAAGCACAGCGTGCATTGTTGTAAATTGTAAATAATATACAAGGTTGAACGTTGAAATGTTTCATTATGAACACCTTGTGCATAATTCGTAATTTAAAACACTGCATTCTATGTTTCACACCAGCAGCCGTATTCAGATTTTTTTTAAGTGACTAGCGCTACACCAACGAGTGATTAACTGTCTTTTAACATTGTAGTCACTCGTTAGTACAGCGCTAGCCACAGGCCCGGATTTATGCATCTAGGCGCCCTAGGCCGCAGACTTCCAGTGCACCACCCCTTCCCTTTCCCCGAAGCTCTCCCGCCGTTTTCCCTTCCCACCCAGTCACCTTATGGCAAATTACTGTTTTCCGTCCTCTCATCATTTAATAATAATAATAGTAGTAACCATATTATAATTATTTAACTCTGCTAATGTGGTTATTTATAAAATACGGTTCAATAATAATAACTTAATATTAATAAAATGACATTAAATTCATAGGCCTATAATGAGCAATTTTAATTACATTACTGTAGTCTACTTGTGGAAAACGTGTTAATTACACTAAACAAGAAGGTAATACAAACTATTTGTATTCACACAAAACACTTGAAGTACGGTAAATTAAGCAAAACAACATACGTATTAATGATATATGAATGCAATTAGTAATTATTGTAAAAACAAATACTTCAAAGATAATTTTCGCCACGTTGAATACTTGGACAACCCTTTGATGATGTTAAACACCATCCTGAAGATATAATGATTGCAAGGTAGGGAGATAATGTTTAAGGCTTGTTTCTACTGCCATAAAATACAGGTTAGGATATTAAAAAAAAAAGTAGCTTATTTATCCAGCTTTGGATCAGACCGGGACAGAGAATGGGAGAGTAACGGCCAGTGCCATAGTTAAGGTACCATCCCTCCGTTCGTGTGGTGAAACTGAAGGAAACTCTAGAAAACTTCAGTCAGGATGGTCAGCAGCAGGATTCGAACGCACGGTACCTAGCCATTATGGACCCAAAAAGACAGGTTAGAAAGACACACTTTTTTTCCTCATATACAAAAATCTAGTGTAAATTACCCCTTCATGCATATAGATTGTTTCAACGCGAAACATTTTTTGTCCATTGGCAGGGTTATAGTTAACTGCCACACCACGTAGCATTTGTACCAGTTTCGGATGGAGGAATGTAGAAATACATCCTGCATCCGCTTCGGATACAAATTTTTTAAGGATGGGTTTACCGCGGAATTGTCAAACAGACTTCCCGGGGCGGATTCCAGGGCTTTAGGAAGCCTGTCTGAGGCTGGTTGGATAGGAGTTGTAGGTATATTGGATCAAAGGATACTTCAACGTCTGTGAAATATATCTGGGTCAAGCGCCTGCACGGTATGCAACACGTCCGTGCCACGGAGCATTGCTCTACAAGGCTAAAAAGAAGAAAATTAAATTTCTCTTGAATACATACCGGGATAAATTCTCTAATGGAGACTCTCAACTGCTTTCTAAAGCTGAAAAAGAAGGATGCTCTATATTTCCTATCCAGAGAGTATTTCAAAATAACTTTCGCTTTAACACCTATTGGGAAAGGGAAAAATCAGTGCAGCCAAAAAAATGAAAAAGATAATTTGGGAAAATGGTTAATAAACTTTATAGAAAACATAACAAAAGGAACAGTTACAATGAATTTCACAATGAAGTGGGATGTTATCCCAAGGTGGATATTAAAATGAATTGTATTGCAGACCAGAAACAGCGGTAGTATCTATATCTTTGATCACACATTTTTTATATCACTATTTAA
>JAGDQP010000529.1:0-15859 GCA_022664845.1 Lepisma saccharinum | reverse complement strand
ACGACTTCTCCTTTACAATGCCCTCCCTTCCTTACTCAAATTTGACACTATAGAATAGATTTTAAACTGAATGAGCCACTTGATGTGACATTTACAAAAAAAAAAAAAAAATACCTTCGCTCAGTTAATAAACAAATCAGCTGACAGTCGTAAATCAACTTGTGACACGGGATATTCGCAAGGCTTAATCAGTTTTGCCAACTATACTCAAAACTATGTTACACTTACATACAAGTTTAGGTGCAGAATACTGTGCCTTAGGTGGAGCTGAACATTTGTAATGGTCTTACACAACACTAGCGTATTCATTATTGATACTTATGTTTATTCTGATTAATGGGTCGGATCTAGAAGTGTATGTGGAAGTTTACGTGTTGAATTTTTAAATTAAGCGCTACCTAAGCACGCCTGTCAGCTTCAGATACCAAAAGATTAAAAAAAAAAAAAAAAGGAAACGACACAATTCAGAGAAGGCTGTATACCAATGCAAAGATGATTTTTTTTTTTAACTTGGAAACAGCAGTTAGTACTAGACTAATTACATTTCGACACCCGGGGCGTTTTATTTATAATTTGTCTGTTTTGGTGCTAATGTAGTAACTATTAATTTTGTAATTTTATTCAGACTCCTGTATGCAGGCAGATGACTTCGTAAAAAACAGTTATATATTCAAGAAGTCTCACACCAAATCTGCGGTAAATATTCGTATGTAATTTGTTGACTAAAGTTTTTTTTTCCTTGTACATTAACTAGTACAGAGCAAAGAAAAAGAAGAGTTCTTTCTCTCCCATATAAGTGGAAGACATTGTGATAATAATGGACGTCAGTGTCATTGTCGTTTCGCTGCATAAAAGGTGTCAAAGGAAATTGGAGTACGTTGAAAGTAACTGTGTACTTGCCTTTGTTGTTGAAGATAATGAAACCTGTTTGACACTGAGGTGTTCGTATACTGTGAAACTAAGGGTCGGTGACAGATACTAAAACAACAAACCATTGCCAAGGTAAAGTGAGGCGCTAATTAGTTTATGGTAGAACTGCAAGTGCGTCCACGTAAGATTGAAAAGCAATGGTTCAAATTCATTTTTAAGTATATTGTTTCAAAGGATCTAAGTTGTGATAGGAATAGGGAAGGATAACTTTAGAATTGTTTAATTTGTTGTGTTTTACATACAAAATGATGTTTTGAAGAATGGGCAGTAGGAGTGCTACTGAAGCTAGTTTAATCAGTTTTTAGATTTAAAGAAATCGAACAGCTTATTTTTAGAGTGAAAAGTAAAACATAATGTACTGATTCTTAGATTCCTTTTTGTTGCTGGCTGTAGGAAGCTGAATTTAATATGTTGCATATGACTGATTCCATTTCAAATCGTCCAGGGTGGTTCACACGACTATCTCAGATTTCATTCATAATTTTTATATGGGATCTACGTGCAAAATTATTAGACCCATATTTTTTTCTTTTTGCCCCCCAATTTTTTTTCTTCGATTTATAGCCGTTCAAAATGGCCGGCCTCAGCACTAGTAGTTCGAAAAAGCAAAAACTATGTCAAGTTTAAAAGTTTATTATGAAGAAACTAATGTACTTAGTAGCATACGCTAAATGGTAGGAAGAAAACAAAGTAGTGTGCTTCAGTGGAGGGTAAAAATACCCCTGATGCTCCTATAGGATTCGCGCAATTAACTCGCAATGTTGCCAACTTTTGAGATTTTTTTTCTAACTTTAGATACAATTTTTTTCGGTACCCATGGGTCGTATGACCATTTGCTTCCACCATCATAAGCGCCTCTATAAAGTGTGTTAAAACTGTAAAGGGTTTGCGTTTCTGATCATTACGTCTCAAGTTACAGCGTCATGAAAAGCTGAAAAATTCATCAAGTCGCCATGTTTGGACGCCATTTTGTAAAAAAAGAAAACACCTTTTAAAAATCTGAATCTTTTACTAGTATTCTATAAGTGCCTGGATATTAATATCCTTTTTACCGTTTGTGCAGCCCCAGCCCCTAACCTTCGCAATTAATTATTGAAATTTCGATTTTTGTACTCGTGACACTATGATTTTCTGGTGGTAATAAATGGACATTTAGATCCTATATAAAAACTTGGCACCCATAAGTAACACGAAAATGATCCAAAAAAGAAGGAAATGTGTTAGGTAACAAAATACCTGTGGCAGGGTGAAATAGGACGAAATCAGCGTTGCCAAGCAATTCCAAGGTTGTAGTTTTTCAAATGGCACTAGGTCTGCTGTAGGCGATGAGGAAGCCAATGATATGCATATGATATATCAGTGTTACTAACTTATGCAGCTATAATGGATCAAAGTTCAAAGAAGGGACCAGTACAGCGAAACAACAAAAAGAAGAACTGCAAATTATGTAGACAATAGAAAAGTATGTACTGTGCGTTGTTTTTTATTATTCCTTCAATAAGGATACGGCGGATGAATATAAATCATGATTTAAACAAAGTAAGAAACTTTCATGCAACTTGTCGCAGATATTTAACCCTTACGGTACTGGGGGAGGGGGGGCGTTCGTTGAACCCACAACCAATTAAACTGTGAATTGTGCTTTTCTGCCTGAACAAAATATTCTCAAAAATTTAACATAGTCAAATGGAATGTTAAGAACATAATTCTACTGAATTTGTGTCTAAACGGCTTATCGCTTCCCCTGCTGGTGCCCAGAATTTGGACTAGTTCAACAGACTCTCCCCTTAATAATGCATGTTACTCTTTTTTATCCGACTGAAAATATCATTACAAAAATGTGTGTTTTTGTTTTCTGCTAGCAGTAAACACTGGTATATCTGGACTTGGCAACACTGATAATTTAAGCGCCAGTTAGTTTGATATTGATGAATGTAATTATTGGATCTGCAGTATTGAAAGGAAAGTAATTCGTTGAATATCCTGCCAGTTTTATATTTCGATTTGTATCACTTTATAGTGTTTTTATAGCTACCATACGAATGTTTTGAAGTCTAATATTGTTTGTGCAGAATGTCGTATTGCATAGCAATAACAGCGAATGTGTTGTTACTTAGTTATCTAAAACTGAAATGTCTAGAAACATGTTATAGTATACTTGCGACTAGCGACAGGAAGAGCGCACGAGGGTGAGCCATTCTCGCGCATGCGCATTACTCTTTAAAAGTAAATATTACTTCCAAGGAACCCGGGATCGAATCCTGGTGTATTCTTATTTCCTTAATGAAAATAACTTTTATCTTTTTTTCATATATAAACGCATTAGGAAATTTAATAAAATTAGTGAACAAACACATGTGGAGGTTAAGTAAGTGAGGTACGGTATTTTTTTATTGCACACATGATTAACTCGTGTTTTTACAATGCGCTGTTCCTGTCACTAATCATAAGTTTATAGTATTACAGGTTTTCTTTTTATTATCCAGTTCTGTTAGTTTAAATAATATGTCGATTCTAATTATTCAAACATTCAGACATCCTCTGCACCCACAGAGGATAGGTGTATAAAAATCGGAAGTTTCCTCCATTCCAACTTTGAAATTATTTCTTCCGTGTGAGATGCTCACTATTATGAGACACACATCAAGATTGGAAGGTGTTATTGGGAAGCGGATGGACTGGGTGGCGCAGGGGTTAGCGCATTGGCATGGTTACCCAAAGGTCCCTGGTTCAATCCCCGGTCTAATCACACACTTTTCACTCTTTAATACTAATAAATATATTGTTGTTTCACAAACAAAGTCAAACGTTTAACATATTGTCAATTATATTTCATAATTGGTCAAAATATTTGTCGCTGCCATAGTTGCAGCTTTTTTTTTTTTGTTTAAAGTATTATATCTGTAATGAGAAAAACACTGAGTATATGCTATTTTGTACATTTTTTGTAAGTTAGCAATAGTAAACATAATACATAACAATGAAATGTCCATTTCTAACCACTAGAAAATCATTTGTCACGCGTACAAAAATCGAAATTTCAATAATTAATTGCGAAGGTTAGGGGCTGGGGCTGCACAAACTGTAAAAAGGATATTAATGTTCAGGCACTTCTCGAATACTAGTAAAAGATTCAGATTTTTAAAAGTTTTTTTTTTTTTTTTGAGAAAATGACTTAATGAATTTTTTAGTTTTTCATGATGACTTGTAACTTGAGACGGAATGATCAGAAACGCAAACCCTTTACAGTTTTAACACACTTTATAGAGGCGCTTATGATGGTGGAAGCAAATGGTCATACGACCCATGGATACCGAAAAAATGTATCTAAAGTTACAAAAAAATCTCAAAAGTTGGCAACATTGCGAGTTAATTGCGCGAATCCTATAGGAGCATCAGGGGTATTTTTACCCTCCACTGAAGCACACTACTTTGTTTTCTTCCTACCATTTAGCGTATGCTAC
Source organism: Lepisma saccharinum (assembly GCA_022664845.1). Taxonomy (NCBI): domain Eukaryota; kingdom Metazoa; phylum Arthropoda; class Insecta; order Zygentoma; family Lepismatidae; genus Lepisma; species Lepisma saccharinum. The sequence continues at coordinate 11,465 of JAGDQP010000529.1, read as the reverse complement.
TAAGTACATTAGTTTCTCCATAATAAACTTTTAAACTTGACATAGTTTTTGCTTTTTCGAACTACTCGTGCTGAGGTCGGCCATTTTGAAAGGTTATAAATCGAAGGAAATTTTTTTGGGAGGCAAAAAGAAAAGAAATATGGGTCTAATAATTTTGCACGTAGATCCCGTGTAAAAAATATGAAAGGAATCTGAGACCATGATGGGGACTATTTTACGATCTTGCCTGGACGATTTGAAATGAAATCAGTCATATTTATATATTAGATTTATCTGTATTTAGTCTTGCCCAACGAGGTTAGAGCCATTAGGTCCTCTATCACTTGGTAATACACATCAGTCGTAGAAAGTAAAAAAAAAAAAAGTTCCAAGTCTTGCATTGGAAAATTTAACATATTACGTTTAGGTTCCTCAAAATGATTTATCCACGTATCAGTCAAAGAAAAAAGGCATGGTCATTAGTTAATTGCTAAAGGCGATGAATCACGTGTTATACCAATTTTCTTTTATTCGTTGAAATAATATTTTAGACAGAATCATTTGCTAATATACACGCTCACGCAACGTAAATCGTTTCCAGATCACAAAAAAGAAAGATTATGGCTATGTCAGTTCCTCTTGAAAGAGAACCTTTAGTCGTTTCTCCTCAAAAGGAACTTGAATCCGTTCACATTCCATGTTTTTTAAGAGGAATTATTTCCTCCCCAAGTTTGTACAAATTTTACATTGCAATGAATGTTCCGCAGGAGAAATAATTGTAAGACTCCATAAAAAGTTTAGAAAAAGAGAGAATAATATCTCTACACTTAATATGACGGCACATATCGCACCTTCTCAAGAAAAGTGACAAAACTAAAAAAAAAAAAAAACTATAATCTTGCAGTAGGCGGAAAAAAAGTGACGTTTTACTTGAAAAGGTATAAGAGTTTAAAATCCGTGAAACGGAAAGGTGACACTTCTACGATTTACCTGCTACCGATGTAGATAAACTTGACTTTTTTTTTCTTTAATGAGCATGGTTCTTTAATGCATTTTAGCCATCGTTACGAACAATTTTAGCTGTCACTTTTCTTGAGAAGGTCTTAATATGTACACAATGCTCTCTCTTAAAATACGAGTATATGCCAGTCTTCGTCCTGGCGCTTGACATATACTTGCGTCCACGGAATAGACACAAACACGGTTTTGGGTTTGTATTAAACTTCGTTTTTGTTCGACACTAAGTTTTCATCTTTTCTGTATAAAAATTCTGTTTTTTAAATTTTGTCCTTTTAGTTACGGGATGTTTGCAAACGGTAGTCCTTTTTAAAACTAACTTTTCTACTATATTATTTGATTTTTAACATTTGAAAAATCAGTACTGTATTTGGATTTCGATTTTTATATACGCAACATTTGGACCACTTTGTTCAGGGTATTTTATTATTATTATTATTAGAGTAGTCTTTTTGGAAATCTCTTAAAACATATTGTGCGTCAATAACGCTCGAATGAGAGCAGATGAACAAATCTATACAGAGAGACAGAGTTCCGTGATTACATATTTTTTTCTATAAAGTTATAATTTCTTAAGAAAGTCTGTGTAAACCATAAAATTGGCTGTCAAATGTGACACATAGTCTTATGTCTGTTTCAATTTGTGCAAGCATATGTTGGTATTGTTTCGTTCATTTGTTCCTTTTGAACTGCCTGAGAAGTATTTGGCTGTGTGTGCTGTCAAGATAAACATAAGCAGCTGCAGTCAGCAATGATAAACACAGCGTTAAGTTTCAGGAAGTTATGACTATACTGGTACAGGTGTGTAGGATCTCTATATCAGTATATAATAAGTATTTTTTGCTTCTTGTTGTTAAAGCTTGAAAACCCTAGAGTAATGCTTACCAGCTATTCTATTGTTTTCTTTGTTTATAACATGAAATATATTCGATTATTTTCTTTGTGGTCTTAGTGGCTGGCTATTGTAACACGAGTTTTATTACTGCCAGTGACAGTTTTTATTGTATGGGAGAAGGGAAATGTTCACGATAGCGGTGGTACATACATTCGAATTTCTAATGGATAAAGATTATAGTGATGGTGATCCAAATCGTATGTTGTAAGGGGGTTGTTGAACGAATTACGAAACTAGTGGTTCCAGGCTATTGTTACAGTATGTCAGATAATGCAGCTAATAGTTTCCAGAAATCACTGCCTATAGAATGGAGAAAACAACTATATACAGACTATAAACTTATATTGTTGGTCCGCTTTCTTCTAAATATAAACTTGCAAAAAAGGAGTATAACTGGTACTGTATGTTCATTGAAGTTCCTGTATGAATTCCTTAAACTTAAAACTTCCAGTATTTCATATTCGGCCGATGTATGTCACAAAGAGATCACGCTGCATAATCGTGGATGTTACACCCATAGGACACAGGTGGAAGAAGAGAGAAAAGTTAGGGTGACCAAACGTAGCGAAAATCGGGATTGTCCCTGGTTCGGGACACAGATTGTCCCGGTTCGTTTTCAAGCAGCAAATAATTTTCATGTTTGTGTGTTTTCCTGGATGCTTATGTAAACATGATCGAGTTGAGAATAACTGGAAAAAAGAAAGCATGTATTTTTCTGAAAAAATAAAAAATAAATAGAAGTGAAGATAATGAAAATCTTTTCTTGGATAAAATTACCGTTCGTGTTGCCTTTCTGTACTTTTGTCCTCTGTTCTTCCACTTGTGTGTGAAATCCATAATTATGCAGTGTGATAGACACCTATCGCTGCGAAACACGTCGGAGTTTAAATTCGCAAGTAGGCCTACTTAGGAATTCAACGAGGACTTCAATGAATACACACGTAAGTAACATTTTAGAAGTAACCCCACTCGCCCGGGCAACAGTGTCCATTTAAAAGGATTATCTTTTGACTGTGTCCTTACTGACAGTTTTTCTGAATCTGTAAGTGGATATCAATGACATTTATAACTTAAGAAGTTCCGAAAGAGGGGATATAGGCTTTCGAAACAGTTTTTTGTGGTTATCGTTGAGTATCACTGTATAACGGGCTAATGTAGCAAAGTTCTTACTTGACCACTCCCTTTTTACAGACTTTTCTTCAATGCACAATGGTTTGTGGTGTCCTCAGATCTTGCAACGTTAATTTAACTCATTTCCCAACGTCATACAATGATGAAAATTTGCACAGCGACGTAAGTTGGGTGATAATACAATATTTCATTGTTATTTTCATATATTTATATAAATATTTTAAAAGCGTATTTGAATCCTTCTTTATCCTAAAATAAATATTAGCCTGCAAAGATACTGCATTTAACAGGTTGCAGAACACTTTAGGATTTGGGTCACAAAACATTAGCTTGAGAAAAGGTATCCGAACACCGAAATACTCGGAAAAAATAATTAAAAAACCTTTTTAAATATATACTTTTCTTAAACAATTCGTACTAAAAGGTAAAAAAATATTAAAGAACTTTTAAAAAAAACGCTTTTTTATGCAAACAAAAATAGACTAAAAAGTAAAAAATAATAAATTTATGAATCGTAAAATAAAAGCGTGGGTGCTCTTAGATATGATTTTATGATAAGGTAAGCAAGAGCACCCACGATTTTATTTTCCGATTCATAAATTTATTATTTTTCTTTGCTTAAAAGTGTATTTTAAAAAAATACTTTTTTTTTTTATATATATTAAGAGCTTCGCACACCCAAATCCTATAAAGTGTTCTGCAACCAGTCAAGACGAAGCATCGTTGCAGGCTAGTATTTATTTTAGGATTAAGAAATCCATATTAAATATATATTTTAAAATTAATTACAGTTAACAGGATTATTCTGTCTTATATCTAATGATTGAATATTGTATTGTCATCGGAAGCAAGCAAGTGTACAAAATTTTAAAGAACTGGATGATTTGTACCAGAGATGAAACATGATTACAGAGTAAGTTAATAAAAAGCGTGTAAAAAGTAGTTTTGTGTATGCATGACTAAAAAGTTCAATAATTTATAAAGTGAATGTATATGAGATCGCGCCTCATGCGTAAACACTTCCTACCTATTTTCGTTTGCGCTAAGTTTCACTTTTTGTTTGCTTAGGAGCACGTGATTTCGAACCTTGCCGTTATGTGGCTCTAGGTGCTACTACTGGAAAGAACTAGCGACTGAAATTAGTCCCCACTCCCCAGTAGGCTTGCCAACTTACAAGAATACATTTCCGGGAGATTTCTGTGGAACTAAAAAAAGTGTATTGAAACTTTATTTAGTTATTCTAGATAAAGGTATACTAGCTGTACACGCTTAAGGGTTATAGTAGCTAGCATCTATGAATCCAATCTGTATATATATACCGGTATATATACTTCGAAACCGTAATCTATAACAAACCCCTTCCAATTAAAATGCTATAATGGAAAAGTTGCATTTCACAGAGTAACTAAAGTAACTGAACAGTAAACACAGTAAAGTTTCTGACTTACATATTTCCGATGAGGATGAAATAGTTTCATTTTGCTGGACGGAGTATTTTGAGTTTAATTATTTTTATTGAACTTGTACTTTAGTCCACTCCTACACTGTTAAAAATGGTTACTTAAAATTGAAAAAAAAAGTCTCAAATTTGAGTAAAGTTTGGTTTCAACATAGCTCCGAATAAACTTGGCTTAAAGTTGAGTAAATGGTAGTATTCAAAAATGAGTACAATTCGGACCATAAACGAGTAAATACGCCTCAAGATTAAAAAGGTTTTACTCAAAATTGAGACAAAAAAAATATTCAAAAACGAATCAAGCTCAAATATGAGTAAATTTGTGTCAAATATGAGTAGAAAAAAGTTGCTCAAATTTGACGAAATGCAGCTTAAATATGAGAACAATGTGAATCAGAAAACAAGCTTAAAAATGAGTAAATGTGTCTCTCATAATTGAGACATGTATTCTCATATATGAAAGCTGTTACCCTACTCAATTGTGAAACGTTTCTTCTTAAGTGCACGCGAAAAACTACTCAAATTTGAGATGGTGCCATATTCATTTTTGAGGCAAAAGTGCTCGTTTATGAGCATGAAACTCCTCTCAAATATAAAAAAAAGCAACTCAAATATGAGAAAGCGATTCCCATTCCGCACTGAATTGTATTGTAAAAGATGCAACACCTCCGACGCATCTTGAGTCACATCTCTGAGAATGCAATCCAAGCAGAATGTCAAAATAACACTCTTAAATTTTAGACGCAACCATCATATCTTCGAGTGAGAACCAGAACATAACTCCATTTTCGTAGGATTATAGGAGAAAAGAAAAGATTATTTTCCGAATCTTAATACAAATATTTTTTAGTCTTTTCTTCCTCTCCTGTAAGCCTACGGAAATGGAGTTATGTTCTGTTCTCATTCGAAGATGTGATGGTTGCATCTAAAATTTAAGAGTGTTATTTTGACATTCTGCTTGGATTGCATTCTCAGAGATGTGACTCAAGATTCGTCGGAGGTGCTGCATCTTTTACAATACAATTCAGTGCGGAATGGGGAAAAGCTATGTCAAATTAAAATATATATATATATATATTCTCTGTGACAAGGGAGTACTGTTAAAACGAAACAAATTATATTAGTTTACTTTATTCTTGCAGTTTCTCAGAAAATACAAAAGCAGTATACAATCTGACATAACATGAACTATCGAGAACGATCTGCACATGAACACATTTTATTTGTTCTAAAAAATTGTTTAACAGAGCATCTTTTGACAGAATTTCGCCTTTGATACATAGGAATAACGCTGGAAAATTAATAATTACAATATATCGTGGATAAAATCTTTACATAAAAAAAAAACTTGAAATAATATAAGTCCTGACCTTAACAAACCAAAGAAGAATCAGAAGAATCCGTTTTATTATATTTCGTATAATGCAGATGAACACGAGAAGAACGTCCGTCGACTTTTTCTATTCTCCTTCACCGAAAGAAGTGCAGTGTACTAGATGAAACATTGTAAAATGTATTCTTACTGTTAAAAAAAAACAAAATATATTACTTTACTCATGTATCTCTTTCTGTCTAAATGCATGTTTTCTTAGAAAATACAATCTGATATTTTAGAATTGACGTAAAATGACCTATGCGTTCTGATCTGCACATTACCACATATTTTTGTTTCCGTTGGAAAATAATTAATTACATCATGGATAAGATCTTTTAAAAATCTGGAAATAGTAAAAGGCATGACCTTGAGCATGCCGAAGATTAACCAGAATAATCCGTTTCATAATGTTTCGTGCAGTGCACTGCACTTCCTCAGGTGAAGACGAAAAGGACGCTGGTAGAGCTTTTGTAGTCTCTTCACCTGAAGAATTACATTATTTTCGACGAAATATTGTGAAACTTAATTGTACTGTTAACAAAAACATACTGCATTACTCTACTCACCCGTCTGTGTCTAAATTTTTCTTACAAGGAAAGACTCCCAACCGTGAGAGCTGGATTTAGCTCAAACTTTGGGAAATAGGTATTTCAACCTGAGAACGGTGATGATAGTCGTTTGATTCGCTTATGCTTTGTTGTGGACTTAGTGATGTCCGAAGTTCAATTTTCACAGAAATTAACTATATAGGGAAAAGTTTACTTCAAATGTAATGTCTTGAAAGTAATTAAAGTGGTCACAACGAAACTTACACAACGTAATACTTACTAATCGAAAACAGTAGCCAGTGTTGCCATCTATCAGTGTTCCCAACTCAGGATAAAAAAATAAACATTTAAAATTGCAATATACATCAATTAGTACACACTTAAAACAACTCACAAAACAATCAAATACTGCAATGTGAGGGTATCATCCCATTTCAAATGTTTAAGTTTTATACTGAGTTGGCAACATTGACTGATTGATGGTAACACTGGTTAAATAAATTGAACTTACGAGATCCCTAAGTCCACAACAAAGCAAAAGCAAATCGAACGACTAACATAACCGGTCTGAGTTACGTTGAAATACCTATTTCGCGAATCTTGCAGGGTCGGGAGTCTTCCCTTGTAAGAAACTACAGAAGCAGCACATTTTCACATAAAATGACATTCTGATTTGCACATTACCGTATTTTTTGCTCTAAAAATTCTTAAATAAGTTATTTTAAAGAACTACATTAATTCATACGAATAACTCTGGACAGTTATTAATTACATCATGGATAAAATCTTTCAATAACAAAAATGTTGAAATAAGTCCTGACCTTGAACACGCCCAAAATGAACCAGATTAATCAGGAGGGCCCGAGAGTTGAGAACATGTCTTCTTTTCTGTGTGATTTAATACACGTACCCAAGAAAGGTATTTATCCAATTCACATATAGGGGAGTGAGAATTCGTATACTTTTATTTTGCCTTTTGTGCCGTTTTAGCCTTTTCTCGCCTTTTACTTGAATCTTGTGGGTCTTTTGGTCCTTTTTAAGTTTTTTCAAATTTCATACAAAATTAATTATTCAACTGCCATCAAAATCATATAGAAGGCGAAACTGCTGGACAGTAGCCAACGCCTTTTTCTGGCAATTAACTACTACTTGTTCACAAAACGTTTATGGTCTTTTACATTTTTCCTAATGTTGGTCAAATCGATTTACATGGTGAACAGTATTTCATATAATTTATTACGAAGCACCTGATGCCGAAAAACAGACCCGAAAAAAAAGCTGTATTTTGTATTGATACCTGAGTAGAAAATTATATATTTTTAGGTCTCTTTCTTAATTTTCCGTCCTATTTTCCTGTTTTAACGGTATTTTAAGGGTCGTTTTCTCATACAGTTTGGATCCTCAACTCCCGCGCTTTATTAATCAGTTTCACAATATTTCATGCAATGCACTGCACTTCTTTAGGTGAAGAGGACGAGAAGAAGAAGATTTAATGTTCTCTAATGCTCCTAAACTAACATTGATATGCCGACACACACACAAAAAAAATGTATACAAGAAGCAAATGTGCAACAACAAAAAAGAAGCTGTTTAAGGAAAGTCATTCGTTGTTTTCCAATGCTCCAGCTGTAACGAACAAAGTTGTCTGCAATTCTTTCACGCAAGACGGTATCTTCGAACTAGGAGGAATTTTGTAGAAGCAAGCATTCAGGAATTCCCACACGTTTTTGCAGTAGGGACTAAATTCATAATTGAAGACATAACATGCTTTAAAAGCAAGGTCTACTGCTTTAAGCAGGGACGGTACTTGCACAGTGTGGTTTTCTATAATTACAAAAATCTGATTGGGTTGCCATCGGTTTCCAACTGATAATACAAAAGGCTGTGTTCGAATTCCTCCTAAGAGTCGGTCCTCGTTCATGAATTTGTCAATTCCCTCGCCTTCCTATAAAAAAGAAGAATATCGCTTTTAAACGCTTGTCCTAAACGAATATGTCATATATACGCTCGCCACTCAAACGCTTGCTGAAAAGAAACTGCTCTCAGTACGTTTCTGACAGGAACACATACTCAGGGTGTCTACTGAACGTTAATTTTCAAATTCCAATTGTTTTCCAGATCTATTTCTATTCTTTTTCAAGTTTATTAATTTCACATATTTTCCTTCTTGCAAATAAAAAAAAATGTTTATCAATGAAAAGAATAATCATATACCAAGCACATACATTTTTTAAGTCACTGGAGAAAATTGCACAGTAAAAGCAAAAGAGTTGTACAACCGATGATTCATTTTTTTTTTTTTTTTTAATCACGTTTCAACGAAAATTTAGTTCAGATCTACCAGATCCAAACTTTAGGAAATATGATTTACCTTTCTGCATGTTTAGTTGAAATTGTTAGCAAAATTTTATTGAAACTAGTTAATATTCCTTAAAAAATATAGAGTTTAAAATAAGGAATTCATATGCATATGTAAACTTCGAAACACGATTTAATTAATCTGGTCATATCTTACTGCATGTTGTCCTTCACGGGACACGGCCAGATACTTTATTGACACAAATACATTTATAAAATGTTTTATTAATTTATAACATTTTCATTCTTGCAAACAAGCAAAGCAAGTTTATTTTATCAATTACCTGACAAGATAGTTATCTAATGTAGACTGCTTCTTTTATTCCTCAACTTTTCAACCTGCCATTTTTTCGCCTGGCGAAACTTGTCGTGTTTTTAATCGCAATAACGACACGATGGCAGCGAGGATGTTATACCATGTTGAAAGTAAACGTAAGATAAAGTTTCCTAAACACAATACATAAAATCAATTCAAATTTAATTGAATTTAACCTCAACTTTCATTACTCACTTTAACATAAGGTTTTTAGTGTTCTCCTCTGAAGAGGTTGTTTCAATATTAATTGGCTAGGCTTTTCGAAACGGCTCTTGCTCCGTCTTCAGGTAGTCATAGAGAAGTAATTTAAGTTTGTCTGCAGTTTTCATGTGAGATTATTTTGTATGTGAAGTTTAATAAATATGTATATGTAAGTATAGGGAAACGTGTGTATTATTTATTAACAGAAACACTTAAGTTAAATTGTCAAATTCACTATTTTCTTAAATTATTCCGCTGTCACTGTTGCTAGACACCAAAGACTTGTTTAAAAAAAATTCTGAACAGATGCGGCCATATTGGAAGAACTGGGGTTGAATATCTTCCATGTGTAGGTACAATGTATTTAGGCCAACAAATACTTGTTCGAGTGTAAGAATTATGAAGGCTCATAATTATCAATAATATTGTATGTACAGGTAAGCACAAATGTGTTAAAATTTGAAATGGATTTATCTCAGTGTCATTGAATTGAATTGTATTTATGGCCTTGAGGCATCTAAGGTACAGGCCGGGATAGGGGAGGGGAAAGGATTCGGGAAGGTGTCGGCCAGGGCCCATGTTGAAGATGCCATCACGGCATTTGCCTGGTGTGACTGAGGAAAAACCTCCGTCAGTATGGTCGGCCGCTGGGATCAAACCCAGGACCTCCCGAATGCTACGCCAACACTCTACCACTGAGCTACGGCGGCTAGGTCAAAGTGGATCATAATAATTGTAATTGCGTCCTCTGTGCATTTAAAATGTTTTTATTTGAATTCAAATACTTGACCCCATATATATTGAAGTTAAGGTAATTTCAGAACTTAGTTTAACGCATTGGCCCAATTAGAAAGTAAAACAAGACATGCATGAACAGAGTAGAGAATAAGAGAAAGACGAAATGAGGAAAGAAACAAAGCATCAAACACAAAGAAGTAGTATGGCTGATATAAGCTCAGGTACCCTCGGGGTCGCCACACCCGAACTCAAAAGAAGTCTGAGAGTCTCTGCGAGCTTCTTACAAAAATGAATTAAGTGCCTCATTCTGAGACTTAAATTTACAAATTCAAAAAGGTTTCTTCTAATCGTTTACAGAGTGAAAGTAATGAATTGAAAATTTAAGTTAAAAATAATAGCATCATAAAATTCCAGGATTTTCCCAGGTGCAAAATGAAATTCCAGGCTAAGTCAAGGTTTTCCAGGTCATTAGACACCCTGATACTGGGTGTTCAAAAACTCGCGGACAAACTATACACCACCATGTAGGGGACATCAAAACAAGAAAAAAAAGTCCTCTTCAACAGTGGTCAAATGCCACTAGTTTTGGAGATACAAGGTGGCTGGAAAAACAGCCATTTCCCCTGTTTCCTGGTATTGAGTACGAAACTACATAGTCCATATGGTTACTTACAGCAGTCTAGTATGAAGCGAAAACCGTCGACCACTTAGAACCAGGCTTGCTCTCGATGAAGTAGAGACAAACATCCTGAACTTTAAAGCTAATTTCGTCACTAGCTACTGAAAATGCAAGTAAGAATTTCACAATTGCTTTTCAAGAATAGATACTTACTAGAAGCTCTGCGATGAAATGTTCATGACTTCGCGATAAAGTAGGCCTCTCTTTCGTGATTTTGGTTCCTTTTTTACGTGTCACAACACCTTGCGGCAGTAGGAATGGTAGCAAATGAAGAGCACAATTGATTTCTGTAAATGTGGACGTGGTCGCAATTAGAAACTCACAAAACCAGCAATTAGTCTCTGCAAACAACATATATGGTGTAGTAAAAAGTAATCCATTATTTTTGCATCACACTGAAGGCTTGACTTACCATAGTTAGAATGATCCGATTTAAGTCACATATGCACCGTTTTGTTCGATAACGTGTTGCCATTTGGAAGGTAATATCATGATGTCTCTCTCATAGAAGCCCTTGTCCCTATTGGCAAAAAATTGAGACAGTCGATGTTCACAAGCCTCTCTTGACGCGAATTTTGCACCAGCAAACGTGTTCGCCATGGACAGGAACAGATGGTAATCACTCGGTGCCAGGTCCGGACTATAAGGTGGATGCATAAGAACCTCCCAACCAAGCTCCCGGAGCTTCTGGCGAGTCACTATCGACGTGTGTGGCCTGGCGTTGTCCTGGTGGAACACAATGCCTCTCCTATTGGCCAAAGCTGACCGCTTC